>MKEJ01071555.1:0-13733 GCA_001753735.1 Embelia ribes | reverse complement strand
TATGTTTAGTTGTGATGAGATTGGATGTTTGTAGTTGTTGTTGGTTGGATTTCACAACGCAACCCTGGGTCCCAATGCTGGGGATTTGGGGGCGCGACAATCAAGCCAAACCAAACATACTTCCTTTCCTATTACACAACATACCCTCACCGCAATTTAGTTGTTTCGCACACATGCCACTCTCACTTATAGGTTTTACATCTACACAACATCTACTAACAACCTCTCTAAAGATACCAATAAAATAAACTCAATGCTTTATAGAAATACCACACTTACCTCGACCACCGTCTCGGCCACCACACCCTATACGTGTCATATCTAAACTAAAGAAGGTCACTCAAAATCAATCACATATTTACATTATACAATAAAGAAAACTATGTGTGTAAATCGGAATAACTTGTCTTAGCTTTGTCTACTAATAGAGATCCATATTGGGCCAATGGAGTGTCCCATGTCTATCCGGCACTAATCTAAACGTCGACATCTGCCACAATAAGATACCCATTTTTTAATATGAAAAATGCATAGGAAAATAATGCGACTCATGGATTGATGCAAACAAACACATAAGGCACACAAATCAAACAACGGCATTAAAGGCAATCAAATTCCTAGATGCCTACTTCGACTATCTAGACGCAGCTCACTCAAGACATCCTACTAATAGACCCAACCACCTACAACTCCCAAGGTTATCGTATATCTTGAGCTTCGATACTAAATTGTTATACCCTATAATTCAACAATATTTTGAGAATGTTACTGACGCCCAACCTCATCATACAATCAAATAAAATAGCTAACAATCAAGCTTTATTAATAAAAGTTGCACCAAATGTACAGGAAATGAGCAAAATCCAACTGGCCATATTATCATGTTTTATGGCCTTACATCTTTATTTTAAAACAAATAAAAATAAACATCATCTTGGCCCATAGGCTGACAACTATCTGGGAAGAGATGTAGTACTAAAAGAAATAGAAATATGTTAACCCTACGAAAGTTCCAACCTATCCTAATCTTGATTTTCATGCCTCCCAGCTCTAGATTTTACTTGGCGTTTTCATGCAAAATAATAGTAGAAAAACCAACCAAGCAGGCACGAGTAAGAAACTAGATACAATTCTAAAGAAATAGAATATGTATAAAAACATAACTGCAACCTACAACCATGGTGCATAGTAGAAAATAATACTTCAACAACTGTAAACTTACAAGTACAACTAAACTATGTCTCAATTGTCTATGCAATCATCATAGCCAACCACTCAGGATAAACAGTCCTCCCACTTCATTCTAACCATTTAAAAATACATTTCTTAGACCAACAACCACCACAGACTCTGTGTGCCAAGATATGGATTACTTATAAAAAGTTAACGACCACCATGGAATATACGTTCCTCCATGTTCCTCCTTCTTTCGTGACTCGGGTGTTTCCTCGTAGGCATTCTCAGCTTATCTTTTATTCTTCAGGCTCTACTACACAAGACTCGGGGTGTTTCCATTATGTCCGTTATGGCTATATTGTTCGTGATTGTACATTTCCAGTGGTGTGTCAAATATGTGGGTCAAAGTCTCATGTTCAGGCGGTATGCCCATTAGTTGTTTATCATCAATAAGGCTAGTATGGCCACATACAATCTCATTCTCCAGAAAGTTTTGTTACACCTCAATAGCAGCAACCCTCATCTTCTGGTATAGCTCAGCCTTTATCTTCTGGTATGGCTCTGATGCCACTACCGACTATATCTTCTTCATTTTCTTGTCAGAGTGGGGGTATACAGTATAGAGGTTATCAGGGTGGAGTTGAATGGGGTGAATTTCAGTAGAGTCAGTCTTTGTAGGCCCATGCATATATTATTCCTCAGATGCCTCAGGCTCCATTTAATGTTGAGCCGTCCATTATTTGAGGTATTATACCATTTCTCTCTACATGGGCACATGTTTTATTCGAAACTGGTGCATCACGTTCTTTTAGATCTCTACATGGGCACATGTTTTATACCTTCTCTATACACTTTGTGCTTTGACTAGTCTTTCTTTGTTGTTGGCTATTCTATGTATTGCAAAGGAAGTAGTTGCGGGGGGCGGAGTCTCTTCCAGTTGTTCGTGATTTTCTGGATGTATTTCTTGATGACCTTAATGGGCTACCTCCTAAGCGAGAGGTTGAGTTCGCTATTGATTTGATGCCGGGGGATTAAATCTATTTCTACCATGCCATACCGTTTGGCTCCAGTAGAGTTGGAGGAGCAACGAGAGCAGATTGACGATTTGAAGTTGGAAGGGTTTATTCGTCCTAGCAGTTCACCTTGGGGTGCTCCAGCGTTGTTTGTTCCAAAGAAGGATGGTTCGATGCCCATGTGTATCGATTATTAGAAGTTGAATCGCGTGACGATAAATAAAGAAAAAATATCCTCTGCTGCGAATCGATGGCTTGTTTGACCAGTTGTGTGGTTCTCGATTCTTTTCGAAAATTGATCTATTATCGGGTTATCACCAATTGAGGGTGCAGAAGGAAGATATTGAAAAGACGGCATATTGAACTCGATACGGGCATTATGAGTGTCTTGTGTTGCCATTTGATCTTATGAATACTCCTACGGCATTCATGGACTTGAGGAACCGAATCTTCCAACCTTACCTTGATCGTTTCGTTGTATTCATTGACGATATTCTCGTGTATTCGCCTATAGAAGCAGTACACCGAGAACATCTCTGTATGGTCCTTTCTACTCTTCGGGAGCATAAGCTTTGTGCGAGTTTCCTAAGTGTGAGTTTTGGTTGCGCAAGGTGCATTTTCTTGGCCATGTATGGGAAAGTGGCATTGCTGTTGATCCGTTGAAAATCAGAACCATTACCAATTGGGAACGGCCTAAGTCTGTGTTCAAAATTCGTAACTTCTTGGTGCTGGCTGGTTATTGTCGTCGATTCTTTCGTGATTTTTCTCGTTTGGCTGGCCCTATGACAAACTTTACTCGTAAGGGCATGAAGTTTGAATGGAATTCGAAGTGCAATAAGTCCTTTCTTTGGCTCAAAGATTTGTTGACCTCAGCTCCAATCCTTATCATTCCGGATCAGGTTATTGGCTACACAGTGTATTGTGATGCATCGAAAGAGGACTTTTGTTGCATGTTGATGCAACTAAGAAAGGTGGTGACCTATCTGTCAAGACAGTTGAAAGTAAATGAGAAAAATTATCCTACTTATGATCTCGAGCTTGGTGTGGTTTTCGTGTTGAGGTGTTGACGTCATTACTTCTACGGAGATAACTTTGAGGTACTTACGGATTATAAATCTCTCAAGTACGTGTTTACCCAACGTGACTTGAATATGCGTCAGCAGAGGTGGATGGAGTTCTTAGATCAGTACAATTTAGATCTCGAGTATCATCCCGGGAAGGCGTATGTGGTGGCGGATGAATTGAGTCGCAAGACTCGATGTTCTCTTGCTTTTCTAGCGGTGAACAAATGGGATATGAAGCGTATGTTGAACGAGTTCGGGTTGGAATGTGTAGAAGAAAGGAAGGGTAGAGCGACGACATTCACAATCGAGGTCCAACCGACTTTAATTATTCGCGTGTTGGGGGCGCAACGCATTGATGATGAATTTGATGCTTATCGTGTTTGCATTCTTAGCGAGGTTGGTCTTGATAGATGGGCGATGGCGGAGTATGATTCTAGAATGGTTCCTGAATCTGTTCGAGATGATGTTTTGTGGGAATCTTAACATTCGTGTTTGGAGGTGCATCCCACGAGTACCAAGATGTATCATGATGTGCCTAGTCAATTCTGGTGGCCAGGTATGAAAAAGGACGTTACAGAGTTTGTATTACATTGGTTGACGTGTCAACAAGTGAAGGCTGAACGCAAGCGCCTAGCCGGGTTGCTTAGACTATTGCTCGTTCCCGAATGGAAGTGGGAGCAGATCACAATGATTTTGTGGTGGGTTTCCCTAAGTTGTGGCATAATGATGTTATATGGGTGATTGCTGATCGTATGACGAAGTCTGCTCATTTCCTTTTAATTCGTACGACCGACTCAGTTGAAAAGCTATGTTGGAAATGTATCGATGAAATTGTTCGGTTGCATGGGGTTCCGTTGTCCATTGTTTCGGTTTGTAACTCTTGGTTTATATCGCATTATTGGTCGGGGCTTTAAGAAGCCTTAGGGGCCAAACTTTCTCTAAGCACGGTTTTTCACCCGCAAACAGAATGTCAATTGGAATGAACCATCTAGTCGTTTTGAAGTTGTGCTTCGTGCTTGCGTGTTAGATTTTGGCAGAAGTTAGGAAGATCACATAAGATTGATTGAATTTGCTTACAACAAGAACTACCACACAAGTATCGAAATGGCATCGTTTGAAGCGTTGTATGGGAGACCTTGTCGATCTTCTATTTATTGGGCGAAAGTAGGCGATGGGGCGTTGTTGGGTGAAACAACTCAGAACATCCAGTTGATCAAATAGAGGTTAGAGATGGCTCGGAGTCGTCACAAAAGTTATACGGATGTGCGAAGCCGACTGTTGGCGTTCGAAGTTGGCGATCATGTATTTCTGAAAGTATCTCCAAAGAAGGGGATCATGCAATTTGGAAAGAAATGAAAGCTTTCACAATATTACATCGGTTCTTTCCTTATTCTCAAGGCAATGGTTGATGTGGCATATCGTTTGTCATTGCTACCTTAACTTGTGAATGTTCATCCGGTCTTTCACTTATTTGTGCTTCGAAAGTACTACGAGATCCGTCGTACGTGATTGACTTTGATGACTTGTATGTGGAAGATGTGTCGTATGTGCTACGATCCATTTGTATCTTGGATTGGAAGGAGAAAACTCTTCGTAGGTGTAGTATTTGATTGGTAAAGGTGTTATATAAGTGTGGTTTGAGCGAAGAGATGACGTGGGAGCATGAGGCGGAGGTGCGTATGAAGTATCCGGGGTTATTCGTCGATACTGGTACTTTTCTTTTGCGTTGTATATACGAATTTCGGGGACGAAATTTCCGAGTATAATGTCCCAAAAATTCGAATAAATTTTTCGTTTTTTATTAAAATAATAATAATAATATTATTTGTTGCATTATAATATTATTAATTCGTATTATGCATGGACAGTATAGTATGCGTAGTGTGTTATGCGTAGTCGCATGATGTGGAGATAGCACCGAGAAACGTAGAAATGTTAGTTTTGGTCGGAGTTTGTCTGTAATCGCATTAAGTTGCGTAGATCGAGTTTAGGGCACCATAATGCCATTCTCAAAGTTGCGAAACACTATTATTAGTGTTTATGGATGATTACAAGTGTTTTCGGAAGTTATCGACCAAAAGTGTGGGTTCAGGCTTTGCCAAAATTCCAATATGTCTGATGGATCCAACTAGTTGTTGGATTGATCTAAATTGTCAAACCGATTTTCGCGCCTTCAGAACGCCCATACTCCCCGTGTCGCGGGATAATATGAAAAGAATGATAGAAGTAATAACAAGAAACATAATTACCAAATGGAATATGAAAATGTGTATCGTAACTATCCACATTCCTACCGAGTCCATAATACAAAGATGATATATATATACATTATATGTCCAATAGTAACTACAACATACAAAATGTGGCAACTGCAGTCCACAGTCATATTCCATTTTATAAATGCTGAATACGAAAATGTAAGAAGGCCAGAGCCAACACTACACAAAAGAAAGTCTTGAGGTAACGACTCGACAAAAATAAATATGCTTATACATAACCATTAGCCTCTGAAAAAAATGAATAAATGAAAATGAGGCAACTCTTCTAAGTCCAAAATGACACTGGTAGTCCAGGCCTTACGGAGCATGGCCCAAACTAGCTTCTGCGCCTACAATACAAATATGAGCAAAATATACAAAAAAGAAGAAAATACGAGTTAGAAATGGCCAATTAAAAATGTAAGCATGAGATTATATGGTATAGAAAAGTATACTACATGCTTGTATAAAATAAATATGTATATGTTCATGGATGCGAAATTAAGTACATATGCTAACCAATATAATGCTCGAATGTCAGATAAATATCATGACTCGACGACGACTCCAACTACGACTCAAATAGAAAGGTGGGACTAGTATCTCTTGAAGGTTTTGAGGCTTCCGCTCACCTCACCTACAATCGACGCAACTTGTACGACGTAAATCGTAGGCTTGACTTTAAGGTGCACTAACACTTAGAGTTATCAAAGGTCTCTATCTCTGTGCAGGTTTCCTGGCTCTTACGGTGGGGATGTATGTCCCCATGCTTATCTTGCTCCGGAAGGGTTAAACTTCCGTGAGGTTTCTCATAAAAAGTCAATACTAATGCCCCGAAAAGAAATCAAGGGACTCAAATCCTATCATGGTAATGATATTGAAATGAGACATCGCAATCATGATAACCATGCTTTTCACTTTCTTGCATGGTATACTTAAACTCCTCAAGTTGTATACTTCTAAAGTTTTATAAAAGATATGTTTTTATTCCTTAAATGATGTACCAATTTCTCCAATTTCCTCAAATACTCCTCTGAGTTTTATAACAATAAATGTGAAAAGCTAATGAATATCACGAATAACTTGCAATACAATAACAACGCCAATGATAAAGTCATGATAAAATTGTGGTAACAATGGTCATGACTCGCAATGCCATAATGCAATTATATTGAGGAAAATAATATTAATGTTACGTAAGTTCTATTTTACGGATGCTATGAAATTACTATAATATTAATGCCCCATAATAGCAAAAAATGCTATAATAATTTATGCATATGATTTATCAAATATAAACCATTCTAGCAACCCGAAAACCCCCAATACATAGCAAAATATATAATCACATGATGATACACACCACCTCAAACTTAAATTGCTATTCACAATCCACTTGTACCTATAACGCCAATTATATGCTCCTCAAGCTTTGTCAATGAATACCCCCAAATTTCTTCTTGTAGGATCTTGAAATTGATCTAGCAAATGAATGCGAATTGTCAAGCACTTAGATATAAATATTTTATAATCATTACGAGGAACAAGAAAATCAAACTCGTTTCAACGTACGAAAAAGTATGGAACCCCATGAAAAATGAATGAACGAGATGAGATGCAAAACTTACCTCAAATCGTAGAGTAAGCACCAAGGATCGAGAATATGTACTTTGTTTAAATAAACAAACCCGAATATTAGATGGATTTAAAAGGGGAAGATTGAAGCTCTATTACCCCCACTCTCTCTCTTTGCTGATTGCGGAAAAGTGAGAAGTGATTAGAAAAATGTGTATAAAGGTACCAGCCCCACGCCTTTCTGACTGTAATGGTACACAGGCTCGGTATACCGGTATCCAGTCTGTGGGTCGGTTTCCAAAGAAGTTAGGGAGATAAATGGGCTCTGTGTACCGGTACAGAGACCTTGTGTACTGGTGCACTCCTTTGAGTCCCTATTTCACTCCAAAACAGTTGTGAAAAAGATTCCCAAACATGCCCATCAAACCCGAAACTAATTCCCATGCATTCTCCAACTCGTCACACGTCTAATATGCAATTACGATACTATAATGCAATCTAATATACATTAAATGCAATGTCAAAGAAGTGTAAATGACATTATAACACTTAAAGACACTATTCAATTCATACGCAAATTCCGATACGTTACACCGATCGATCTAACAACGGTTGGATCGATCCAACTGGTGTTGACTAACTTAAGTGGCATGGACCAAAACTTCTTTTCCTCATCTCTTTTTCCATCTTTCACAAAAAGGAGAGAGTGAATTGGTGATGTGTATGTTTCAACATTTCAAGCCCGATTTCATCTAGCTTCGGTAATTATCCGCGATAAAAAACGTGATATTCAGGTTCCCTGTTGCAAGGCCAACATTATGACGTCAGTCTCGCTTTTTATCTCGTTAATGTGCATTGTCTCGGTTTCTATACACTTTATGTATGTCGAAACAAATTTGATTTTCCTATTTCTTATCTCGTGTTGAATGTTTTCTTTTATAGGTGCAATATCATCCGTATTCATCTCCTAGATCGAACCACGTAGCGAAGTGCAAGGCGTTTGGGGGTTTCTAGGCGTAGCTTTGCGGGGTCTTTTCCTAGCATTTCTAGGTACAATAGATTATGAACCTTAAAATAAACTTGATGACTTCGACCGTATGTTGACGTGATTGATACGTCACATAGGTGTTATTGTTTCTCGTGGTTGTTTGGCTTAGCACCTATCATGATTTATTAAATTTCTATCTTGTGTAACCTAATATTTATGTTTATGGCATAGCTTCTCATACTTAAATGTATAGCCTAATATTCCTATGCGTAACATATCGTGTTCATACATGTCATTGGCGTTGCATTGTTTCTCATTGAAAACGTGATTTAAAGGCGTTGGTGTGGATTTAAATTTGAAAGGAACTCATTTTATTCTTAAACATGTGTTGCGTAGTTTTCTAGTCTTTTCCTTTCTTTTCAGGATAAAGGTATCAATTTCTTAAAATGCGTGGAAGTAATGAGGCCTACAGCCTTACCATGAAATTCAGGTAACCTGCAGCAGAGACTATCGATTGATCGCGTCACACGATACAAATCCCCATTTTATAGGCGTTGGGCGTTGGCGTGGTTAGCATAGTTGTGTTGTCGTGTTGGCATTTGTTGCATTCATGTCTCATTTCGTCATACATGATTCATGATATATACATTGTTATATTTCTATATGTTGAAACATGTCATTCATGTCATACATATAGCGTAGTCTCATTTTTATCGTAGGATTGATCGTCTAACCGTATTATTTTCCTGCTCTTTTCTCTTATGCATTGTTTTGTAGGCGCAAATGCAGGCGTTGAGCATCGTTAGATGCATAGCTGATATTGTATATATATTTTGATGTCATAGCAAGCATGGCGGGGGCAAATTATGAAGTTATACATTGTTGTTGCTTATGTTGTATTTTGTTGTAGCAAAAATATTATGCAACTTCTTTCTTTTTATTTTGTCAAGTATTTAGCTTGAGGTGTTGTATTGTAAGCTGGCAGTTTACTCTATGTATATCAGTTTGTTTTTGTTGTATTTACAGTGTTGGCGTTGATCTTCCTTTTTCCGCTGCGTTGTTATTTATCTATCTTGTAGGTAGGCTATAGCACATTATGTTGATGCGAATGCTGTAGTCATGCGTAGTATCGTCTAGTGACGATTAGTTGCGTTGGCTAGATGGCATAGAAGTGTTGTTTCCTTTTCCTTTTCTTTTCCTTTCTCTTTTCTTGCTTTTCTTTTATCTTCACTTTTCTTTTATTTCTTTACGAGTTAACGTCCCTGGGTTTCTCGGAATTCGGGGTGTGACAATAAGTCCAGGTTAACGCCTGAGATATACAAGAATGAAATTTAAAAACTGTTAAAGTCCAAATCATGTTGCTAATTGATCCCTAAAATGGTTTTATTTTTCCAAATTAAACACAGTTCCACATCTGTTCAACTGACATTTGTGCTAGATTGTTTATGTCAAATAGCGAAACATATAATCAAAATTTTCTCAGGGTACTTCTATTATGAATTTCGCAAAACTAAATGGGCACTTTAGCTTACAACGTTTGGGAAAAGAAACTATTTCAGCAAGAAACTAACATTACGTCAATCGACGAAAGCTAGATAGAGGGTTAATTGAAACAATTACCACATTTCTGTGCTCCATTTTAAAATTAGGCTATAGTCCTAGTCTGCCAAATATTGGTCGGTCTAATCATTGATGAAGCTCTAGGAGAAGAAACTACCAATGTTATTAAGCGCATGATCGTATTATATGTATCTAGTTTGTTTTCTAAGATAGAAGAGATAAATAAAAAAGTGGATGATTTGATATTACTTAGACATCAAGTAAGAAGATGCATTGGAAATTCTGAGAGGCAGGACAAAAGAAGATAGAAAAGGGTTGCATTTGGACTATTAACAAATCTGTTGTCCTGTATTATGGAGATATGGGAAAGATCTGGATTAGAATTGATAGAGAAGTCACGAATATTGTCCATTAGTCAAAATTATCTGAGGGAATATTCTCTTGCTATTATGGTTAAGTGCATTTGTTGTTGATACATGATTAGGTGAACGAATATGTGTTCCATCTATGCAAACTTGAGTCTGACTGAGAACGAGGAAATCATCAGAATAGTAAATATTCTTTTACTTTCATATCCATTTAGTCTATGAGATGATTATTAAGAGTTGAAAGGATCTTTTAAATTTCCAGCATGGGATCATCTGTCATCTTTTTTCTGTGGTTTAAGTGGCACATAGTTTCTAGGCTGTTTTTGTTCCGACCATTTAAAATTCTTATGTCAGCTTCACCCGATTGCAGGGGTATATTGTTCTCAATAGACCGTGGGCATTTGTGCAGTGGCTTCAGCAAGCAGACATTAAAGAAGAGTACAGACTTAGCTAGCTCTCTCTCTATCTATATCTCTGGCACATCAAATTTCAGAAAATTATTTCATTACACTAATTATTCAGTTCTTAATGTTTTCAGCTACATACTGATGGCAGAGCCAGATCATATCATCATAAAGCCCATACCAAACTTGTCTAGGGATGGTTTGGGAGCTGCATTTCCTTTCTTTTATATTGAACCCAAAAAGTATGAATCTGCTCTTCGAAAATTCTTTCCCGAGGAAAAGGGACCAATAACTAACATTGATCCAATTGGAAATTCTCCTGTCATTGTCGGAAAGGTACAACTTTCCCCACCCTTGCCCTTTGTTCACCTTATTTCTCTCTGGAAAGTAATGTACAAAATTATGTGGCAACAATGTAAGGGAAGTGCGAAGGATCTTAAGAGTGGTCCCTTGCCTCTGGTTAACTGATGGTGGCAAGTCACATAATATTTTACAAGTCATACTCTACATATTTTGCTTTGATGATTTATTCAGACGTCTAATTTTCTTATATTTATTAAAATATTTGAGTTGTCTTTTCTCCTAAAAAATGGAATTAGGAATCTCTGATGAAGATAGCTCCAACTTGGATGAATATTTCGCTGGACATGAAAAAGGACCCTGAAACAGATAAAGCATTCGGTTGGGTACTTGAGATGTATGATTTTATGTGTTGACATCTTGTGTAGTTCAAAGGCTTCATTTGTTTGCTGACATTTTCCCTTTTGCACTTGGAAGAGGAAATTTTATTGACCAGACCAAAAACAGACCACAGACTTCATTTGACCTTGTGTTTTTCTATCATCAATGTGTAGGTATGCTTATGCTGTTTCCTCTGCTTTACATGGTGTAGCAAATATCTTGTACAAGGATTTCATGATTCAGGTTTGATAACACGTTTGTTTATTAGAATCTTTTTTTTGGTTCTTCAAGATTATAAATCATGTATCCGTTTTTGATGTTTCATTTTTTTCTTGAAACATTGCTTTGAGAAGGTCAGGTTTAGATTGCAAATAAATTAACAAAAGCAATATACAATATGTAAAACAAAGTAAGACAACTGGCTGGTAATGCAACAGAAAACTGATAACTAATCTTGTACCTTTTGATCTATTTGCACACTTGGTATAATCTTCTGCCACTCATGGATTTCTTTGTAGATTTTTATTTGTCCGTGAGTTGGTATGTAAAACGTTATAATGCACCTTTTCTCTCTCTGTTTCTCGTTCTTTTTTTTTTTAATACATGTCCTCTGCTATGTCTAGCTCATAATAATAATTGTCAACAATTCTTGCTTGATTTTCTAGCATGTACTCCATAATATGCCGAGCCTTTGCATGACTGTGTATGCTGTCTTGGTGATTTCTGTTTATATCTTTGCCTTTGTGTCCGTATGCTCTTATGATATGATTACTCACAATTTGCCTTATCTGTAATACATTACTCAGCCTCCTTGGGATACAGAGATTGGTAACAAGTTCATCATTCATTACACTTATGGATGCGACTATGATATAAAGGTATTAGATGTAAATCAACAATTCTACAAAAAGTTTCAGAGTATATGTTTGATGAAAATATAATTCTTCAAAAAATGCCTTGTCTTCTTTTCCTTTTTTCCTCCTCTCTCTCTCTCTCTCTCTTTCGCTCGCTCTCTTCATGGTTTTTCTTTCTCTTTATTGTATTTGTGTTTCTCAGTTTTCGGGAGCTTGTTCTGACATGAAAAACATTCTGTTCGAACATTCAGGGTAAGTTGACCTATGGAAAGATTGGAGAATGGAGATTTGACAAAAGATCTTACGACAAGGTTTGGCCTCCAAGAAATCTTCCAATGCCCCCACCTGGAGTCCCAGAAAGTGTGGTATGTTTTCACCCATTCTTTTCTAAGTATTTATGCTAGGAACGAAGTATTTATTGGCTCATCGATGGAAATTCACAGTTCTCGTAGATTTTAACATTAAAAAAAAAGAATAAAAGTGGTAATAGTTTGCTTCTGATATATAATAAACTATATCAGTTGGGTAATAGCCTTTGATCAAGTGGATAATTTAAATCTTAAGACAACAGTTTTGGATTGACAGAATGGAAGATGTCATCCATACACATCAGATGACGACAATTTATAACACCAATAATTGATAGAGAGATTTGAGTAGTACACACATCATTAGGATTTCTGTCATGGTCTGCATTACTGATTTCAAACCTCTGCTTTCAAGCTCAATTTGGACTAAATGCCCCCAAATTGTTTGAATTCATCAGCTTATGCAACAAAAAAGAAAGTTATACAAGAAGAGATGATTTGAGCTTATCAATTATGATCTTAAATTTTCGACGGAGATCATACAAAACGGCCAAAAATGTGTCAATTTATGTAGTTGTAATGGAGGATTTACCACATAACAAAGGGCCAACCTTCTGGCTAATAACGTTTGGCAAGGCATTAGGCTAGAATAACGTGGTAGGCCATAAACCCTTGAATCTACAAGGAAAGCTCTTGAATCCACAAGACAAAAGAAATGATTAACAAATCAATTCTTGAAAGGGATAAATCTCAAAAGTGACTTATGGTTGAAAGATAACCCTAGCTATGCTAAACAGGCCTATTTATATATAGGAGATAAGTTAAAATGAACTAAACTGTAAAAGAAACAAATAGGGTTCAAAAAGGAAGGGAAATAAAGATTGAAAATTCCTAAATAAGATCGCAAGGTTGTCCATTGGTTTGTCAACGGACACTCTTATTTTGCACCCAAAACTGCAAATCATTGGCCCTATCCACCTTTTGACAAATGAGTTGTCCCATCCTTGTACATGTCCCGTGAGTTGACAGGAAGTGTTAGGCTCTGTTTAGTTGGCATTTTAATTTTTAGTTTTTAAAAGCTGGCATTTGAAATTTTTTCATTACTCCGTTTTCTATGTGAAAACCTATTTGGCAGCAACTTCTAAAAAAATAATTTTCTAACTATAAAAATTACCCAAAAATTTTGAAAACTTTAATCCTAAAAATACTGACGATTTTTGCAGTATGTATTTTTGAATTTTTTGATTATGCATAACAAAAACTTGTATGTAATTTTGAAATGTAAAATTACATGTAATAGTGTGTTGAAGCACTATAAACAATTAACAATCACATGTAAAAATTCAACTCACTTAAACTTCTCACTCTCTCCACAAAATTTCACCACCACTTATTATTTTTCTAATTTCACTCACTTAGATTATTTGGTCAAAGAATTATACTTTATATAACATTTGTTTAGTGAAATAATCTACGCTTTAATA
>MKEJ01071554.1:0-12515 GCA_001753735.1 Embelia ribes | reverse complement strand
CAGTTTGGATATTATTGCTCGTAGTGCACTCTGATGTTGATGTTGGTATCACTATTGTTAGTATACGAGCCATATGCAGGCTAAATGATATTTTTATTATCTATACGGGCCATATGCAGGCTAAGCAGGTATTTATTTTTATACAAGCCATATGCAGGTTATAGGGTAAATTTTTGGTTGGTGCGCTATGATAATGTAAATATTGTTGATGATGGATTGTTATAGCACGAGTGGTGCAAGTTTGTAACATCGTTAGCATCTATTATCTCGGTCAGGCTCGCGTCCCCGGATTTGTCCGGATTCGGGGCGCAGCAATAAGGGTATGGTTAATATATTTATCTATATTCATACTATTAGAATGAAAACTAGAATATTGAATTTAAAGTATTTGGTTATGGATTAAGTAGTGCGTTTGCTTGGATGGAGATTATGTAAGTTGATATTTATTATCATATATTATTTTGTATTGGAATTAAGTTAGCATGCATTGTTTAATATTTGTCTAACTTAACTAAAATTTTATGATGGATTGTTTAAATAATTGCGTTTTTGAGGGATTGATTGTATTATTTAAAAAGTGGGAGAATGATGAGAATAAACTATGCTATTTTATAGTATAATTCACCTATCTACACATTATCACATGACTTTTTTTTTACACTTAATTTGTTATTAGGAACATTAAATTGAATCAGGTAAGTTAAGAGTGGTTAATTATGTTTGACATAATGTAAATTGAACCTTTGTTGTATATAGTAAATTGTTACACATATATAGATATGATATACTAGGTATTTAAGATGATAGATAGAAACTATTAGTTATTTCATTTAGTTTGAAAGTAACCTTAAGATCAAAACTATAGGTTAATTGGTTGTTTGATTAATTGTCTTGTAAGGGGATGAATATGAGATAAGTTGGAAGGAAATTATAAATATGCATCTATAAAACATGTGTTCTTTGAGGTATTATGAATCTTAATTGAGAAAAGATGAGTTGAAGAGTTGTATTAATGAATTGATGATGAGCTGGCTTGTTTTGATATGATATGTGTACATTGTATTATATATGAGGTGGCAATGTATATGTGATGAATATTAAGCAAGGTAAAGTTGACAACAAATATTGGTAAGAAAGCAATGTAATAGGTTGAAAGCAACCTTTTGATTAAACTAAAGGATAGTTGGTTATAATTATTATTATTATTTCCTTTTTGCTAGTTGTCTTGTATATAGATTAATATGACTTGAGATAAACATGAGTTGGAAGATACATCCTAAAATACCATATGGGTAGATATATAATGATAGAGTCAGGAAAACACTTGGAAGTTAATTAAAGTGTTGCTAACATTAGAAAATGACACATATATGAATTAAATATATGTTTGGGGCACTTGTCTATAAGTCATTAATACCCTATATCTAACTCAGTAATACCTAAGATGCCAACAACACACTAACTTTATACACCTTTGCCTAAATAGATAACTTCATCCCTTAAGGCAATTCATTCATTAACTTTGTAGACTCCAAATATTGCTACGGTTGAGAAGCGAAAAAAGAAAGAAAAAAACACACCCCTTTACCCTTATATGCTAATAAACCCTTAGCACTTATACCTTAGAATTTTAAGGTTAAGCCCTAAACACCAAACACAAACACACCTTCATACTTTCACCTTGTGGAAGTTATAAATTCATAGAAGAAACTTAGGTTATTGGGATTTGATTTTGGGTTAAATTGAATTGGGTAGTTGAGGATAAGAGGGGTAACATCTTGCCAAACAACCTCGCTTTAAAGTTATTAGGAGGAAAAGTACGGCAGTATGGCAGTTTAAGCGTATCTCACTAAATAGGAATGTTTGTGTATATGTGTATGTATGTTCATCTTAGATTTGTTTTATATATCTACCTAATGTAGATACCACTTTAAAGTTGGATTTGGAAATTTGTATTAAGAAAGTTTAACTTTGGACTTTGGTTGATTCGCTTTGGCTTAAGATTGGATTAGTAAATTAATTTTTTTTTATATATATAGGATATGTAAGCCTAAACATCTTATAATGAGTTCAAACTTAGCATATATCAAATTATAGAATATATTTAAGTTAGACTTAACTAGGATTCGATTTGTAGGAATTCAGTAGTTTATTTCTTTTAGACTTGCAGGCATGTTGTATTTTCTTTCTTCATATTATTGTGCTTTAAAATTAAGTAATTGTTAGTATGTTCTTTCAATTTAACGTTAATTATTCTTTGATGTTAATGGTAAATTCATTTAAATGTAGATCAATTTTTTAAAATTCATTTCATGTTAATAAATCTCACATCTTACTTGTTGGCATATATTTAAGGTTGGTTAATCTTGAACCAAATTATGATTGTTTCAGTCAATAAAATTTAATTGTGTCTATTTTATTTCTTTGAGTCTTTTTATTCTTTTTCGAGACTAGTATCAAATTTTACCCCCTATTTTATTGTGCGATCTTTTTACGTTTCCGATAAATAATAAATCGGACTTGTGATTCATGGTATGAGTACGCTTCTCATATTGCTTCACTCGTATTGGACCCTTTTGTGTGAAAGATAATTAGTCTCACTTTCTTTTCTTTTGGTCAAGTCAGATTTTGTTAGTGTCGGATTTAGGTTTATTCGGATTTGTGCTTATGTCGAATTCGTATTTGTGAATATTTGAGAATTGGAGTTAAAGAACAATATCTCACACTTGTAAGTTTGAATATTGGATTTTGAGAATTTTTATTGAAAACAATCTTACTATTTTTGTGAAATTGATTTTAAGAATTGGAGTTGAGAATTTGTTTCGGACATATACCAATTTCTATAGTATTTGTGCTTAAATAGCTCCTTTGTAGCTATATAATTTGTTTAGCTTCTTTATTACTTAGCTCCTTGTAGCTATGTAATTAACTTTGAAATAAAATAAAATAAAATAAAAATGATAAAAAAATAAAAATAAAAATAAAACTAATAATAATAATTTTTTTAACAAAGTCATGGACCAATGGACTTAAGTGCAATATATCGCATCATATAGCATACTTGTCACATATGCACTTAATTTCTTATTTATAGTGGTACGTATAAACTGATCGTATGTTTTTGTTTTTTTTTTAATTCTTGGCTTTTCTTGTGATTTGAAAATTTAGATAAGGAAAAGGATGATGCTAGTACAGGATGGTGGCCGTAGTCGTGGGACTCAGATGCATGAAGTTATATGGACCTTGGAGCAAATTTGGCTAAAGACTTTATTATAGTCCCTGATATATTAGACAACTTTTGGGAGTTAGATTATAGAAAAGAAAAAAAAATGGAAGTTAGAAATGTATAATGTTGTTTAATAAGCCTGTTGTAAATTTTATGTGGTTTATTATGTTGTATAAGAGTTTCTTTTATGTATTGTGTTGAGTGAGATTCACTAGAAATCGTTTGTATTCCTCTTCTACCATATTTTACCAATATAATTTTATTTTTTTTTGATAAAACAGTTGGATTCAGGTTTTCGGGAAAATACATCAAATACTTTAAAAACAAAAACTTTGAAAATAGAGGTAAGGATGTCTTTTTGAGTTGAGCAATTCAGTTTTGATTCTTTGATTAAATCATTCTTATTATCTATTTTCTTATGTTGTCGGGTCGCGGACAGCGGGGCTTGACATAAAGTGCATCACAAAAGCAAAAACTTGGTACTTACGAACAAAAAGAACATCATAGAAGTACAAGCCCACCACTTCCCAACAAAAAGCACATCACAAAATACAAACTTGTTACCCATTTAAAATGAATGACCATATCCACAACTAAAACATCCAACAAAAGTTGTGGCAACATATTTAGAGTTTCTAAACATGGTAACACCATACAAATGACAAAACATTATTACCAACTAGTAGTTAGTAAATTGGTTTAAAATGTTAGTCTCTGTAGCATACTTTCTCTTCAGTCGTGATAAATGAATTTCATCATTTGGTAATCCTATAAACACTGCTCTACGAGAACAATTTTCCATGAGCTTATCACAAAACATATAAAGATCGTCCCCTTCAATAACGTCAGGTAATTGTGCTAGTTTTATTAAGCAATTAACTAAGGTAACATTAATACTATCAGCATAATATTAAATGGTTATCTCGCTTTCTTGATTTTCTACAGTAGAAACATCACGTTCTAATGTTTTGTTAAGCTTAATTGTCGAGGACATCCACTTCTTTTTAACACTTGTTAATCCAAATACATTTGATTTCTTACGAACACGTTGACTACCTATATAAACTCAAATTTATTTTATTACTCTGAATCTACCATACCTCGAAACCCCAATAGATCACAAAACTTCAACCCCTTTCTGAACACCCCTTGAGATAATCTAGACCTGCCACTCAAGTCAAGACGAAGCTATATATAAGAACGATATAGAAGATATAGGAAACAAATTTATCAACTTTGTTTCAATAGACATGAATGGCATGATATTAAACATAAAGTACTTCATATACACAAAGATAAGAACAAAAGTAAAAAAAGTACTTTTGCCTATGCAAGGGTGTCCGACAGGTCAGAGTCAGTTGTCCTTCCCCTGTTCCTTATCGAACAACCTCTGGATAGGCATCAGGTAGTGTAAAATTCAATTAAAATTTCAAGTTTTGAACCAAAATCAAAAACTCTGGAATGCAATATTTGACAACTTGTCCCCAGTCGAACAAGCGTTGAACGCTTTGTTTTCTACCAGCTTTACTTTATATATATAACTTATATGTATAACCTCAATTAAACTAACTACAATTAACATAAATAATATTATTATATCTCTATAATAACATTATTTAATTATGCACAAAAAAAATATACGTATTTCTGGGACATTATATCTATATATGTATCTTAGTACAATTATAGCTTTTCGGAGCATTGTATATTATTTTTGTTGTATCATATTAGTTGTACATTTGGGATTAAGGGACGTGATAGTACTTTGATATACCAGAATACCTTTTGTTATGTATATATTATAGGTTTAATGTTATAGTGGATTTGTTAGTTCACATACTGAATTGTACTTTTAGTGAAATAGTTGGACTTTTGTGGGAGTTTCATGTGATTTATTGTACTAGTTGTCCCATTTTCCCAATACCGTTCACACAAAAAAAAATTCAGGTTGTAACAAGTTGGTATCAAAGTATTAAGTATACGCTGACTTAGGCCTTGGGTAGTTAAATAGGCATATTTTTCTTCATTAGTTCAATACATTGGCTATTGTTTGTGCTTAATTTTATTTGTATGATATTTGTAGAATGACAACACAAGGTAGAGATAGAGGTTGAAGATGGGGACAGGTCGAAGAATTGAGGAGCCGGTTTTTATCCCACTTTCAGTCATTTTCGAAAGAATGAGTCACTGGTATTTAATTGTGTAGTTGATCCGAAGGTTCCTGATAATTGGTTGAGGAAAATAATAAAAAATTTTGATGCAATGGGAATTAATGATGATCAAGCATGAACCAGGTTGGCAGGCTTTTAGCTAGAAGAGGAAGCAAATAATTGGTGGATAATGATTCAAAGAAGTTGCGACGTTGCAAATATGACTTGGAGAGAATTTGGACATATGTTCCATAAGAGGTATTTTCCTTTTAATACACAAGCTAATAAGGTCCAAGAGTTCAATGTACTTTTTCAGAAAAATATGACAACTTTGATATACCAATCTAAATTTACAAAGTTGGGACAATTTGCCTTATCGGTTATTCCTAATGAGTTGAGTAGAGCGCGGAAGTTTGAATGGGGGTTGAGGCCAGTGCTCTGAGATAAATTGTCACGATCCAAATCCTAGGCAAACCGACATGTGAACTAAATGCAATACATTACGATAAACTTAGAAGGAAATTTAACTAATTACATACTTTTTACATAAAAATTTTAGAAATTTATTACATGTTTTGTTAAAAAATATACAACTACAAAGAACTTCCCTGCAAACTCACCTACCTTATTTTGTACATTGAAACATTAAACAACTTACACTTTTCTGCCACACTCAAAATGGTAAAATTAGTGATTGATCGGGCCCCAACTTCTCTTTCTCTAATCATAAGTTGTTCTCTAGCTACTCCTTCTTACTACATCTGCAAATTTCCTGCTATTGTGCGATGATGGCAAACTGAGCACTGAGTCCGATATTTGCTAGGTTTCCAAACAAAGAAAAATAGTTGACGGTTGGAATATTTCCTAAGTAAAGGTAGCATGCTTATCAATTAAAAACAAAACTCACAATATAGTTAAGAAAATGATGTAACTTAACATAATTCGAGATAAATATCTTATCTAAAAAGAAGACTGATTTCTTTATTTGTTTCGTCATATCTGACATCATTACGCCAGGTCTTATATACCATGCCACTTGGCTTATCATCATACTACTTTATACGTCGTAATGCCACAACCACATACTACCTATACTTATGCACTGGGGAGAATACTTCACACCAACCCTGTCATACTCTGAAATTCGTGACCCGGAGACTAAGAATATAAGAGAAAAAGAAAAGTAAAGAAACAAAATGAAATAAAATGACAACACATCTATGCTAATCTTACCACATATACATCGCAAATCTACATCACTTGCATCTTCTTATATATATACATAAAATCTGCAGTTTATATATATATACTCATATAAGAACTAACACCTATGATTTTATTCACGTACGTTATTTTCATGACACGACGTTTCATGTGTAGCTTAAGCCAGACACAGCTCAGGTTACGGTTATATGTACGTTGATTTGCGGTGCATTATATCAAAATTTAAGTTATTATCGTTACTGTTTATTTTATTCCAGTTGTACCAGATTTTTAGTATTAATACCATTATATTCTGTACTGTGGTTTGTATATTATTGTTCCATGGTATTGTAGACTTACCGCATGCTTTGGATATTTCCTGAGCAGATTAGGCAGCCATTAGCACTCACACAACATTTCAGTCAGGATTTCAGCAGGTTTTGGTTTTTGGGCTGAATTTTCATGGACTTCAATAGAAATTTTATTTCTGCACAAACTCTGATGTATACTTTTATTTGGTAGTTAGTAGACTATTGTATATTAGAACTCTGGGAAGTTGTTGTATTAGTATGCTGGGATATATTATGGACATTTTGTTTATTTCAGCTTTATGTAGTTTGGTTTTATTTTATTTACCTCTTATTATGTGATTTGGGATAGTTTTAGTAGCATCACACCCCCGGTTCCGGGTGCTTAGAATTGGGGACGTGACAGGAAACCAGATCTAGGATATCCATTAGAGGAGCCAAATTTCGGGGCATGCCATAATGAAGGCTTGTCATTCATCAAATTTTGGGGATGAGCCATAGCATTTTTAAAATTTAGGGTCGATACTAGTTCCCATTTTCTTTTTTGAGATATAGTCGAGTTTTTGTAGTCGAGTTGTGGTCGCATACATCGAGCATGTCTACATTCGAGTTTGTTGGCATTGCTTCATGACTTATACCATGATATCTTTCGTGATATATTAATTTACATTATATGATGCTACTTTCATATTTTTATATAATATAGTCTCTTGTTTATCGTTTAGATAATTTGCTAACCATATATATTTCCATTTCTTTTCTTTCCTACTATACTATTTTGCAGGCGCAGAAGCTAATACAAGAGTCCAATAGAAGTCTCCGTAGATGTATATAGTTAGTATGTTATCGCAGTGCTTTCGATGTATATATTATTTTGGCGCACTCGGATATTATTTGGTGATGTATCGGATATTCAACCATATATTGTATTATTATGTAAACTACGATGTTTACCTATCATTGTATCATATATGTATATTTTTTTGGAAACGGTACTGGTCATTCTCCTTTCTTTGTAGTTTAGCATTACTTTTCAGTGTTACTATAGATTATTACAGTATGTGAGTAGAACCGTCCTGCAATGGTGGTCTAGATGCGACAAGAATCGATATGTTGTTGTTCCATTTCATTATTTCCATTATTATTGCCATATGTTACTTATGTTATCATTAGTTATAACTCACATCCCTGGGATTACAGATTTCAGGGTTATGACAAAAGAAGGGGATAATGAGATTCGGGAAGAAAGGAAAACTATCAAGCATTATATCGCCTTTCCTTATTCTCAAAGCGATTGGTGAGGTGGCCTATCGTTTAACATTGCCACCTCAGCTTGCAGGGGTACATCTACTCTTTCATGTATCAATTTTGCATAAGTATATTTAGGATCCATCCTACGTGATTGACTTAGATGATTTTCATGTGGAGGAGGAATTGTTGTATAAGCTACGACCTATTCAAATCTTGGACTCGAAAGAACAGAAATTGCAAAGGTATAGTATTCGTCGATTCTAATACATCTTTTCTTATTGCGTAGTATGTGCAAATTTTGGGGATGAAATTTTCTAATGTATGGAGAATGTAATGTCCCAGAAATTTGAATGAATTTTTAATTTTAAAAATAGTATATATTGCATTTATAATATTATTAAAGTATAATATATGTGTGGATATAACGTGGTAGTGTAGTATGTTGTCCGGAGTCGTGTGGTATGGAAATAGAGTTGGGAAATGTAAAATACATGGTTGGTGTTAGGATTGGTCGGTAATCGCGTTAAGTTGCGTAGATCGAGTTTCGGACACAAAGGCATTCGAAAAATAGCGAAACACTTTTGTAAGTGTATATGAGTAATTATGAGTATTTTCAAAAGTTATCAACCAAAAATGTGTGCACGGATTATGCCAAAATTACAGTGGGTCCGATCAATCCAACTAGCTATTGGATTAATCTAATTGGCAATCCGATCGATCCAACAGCAGTTGGATCGATCCAACTGGCCAATATCGAATTAAGTGGTATAGACCAACACTTCATTTCTTTATTTCTTCTTCTTCTTTTTACAAAGAGAAAGAGTATGTATGAAGTGGTGAAATAACATTTCAAACTTTTAAGCCCAATTTCATCTAGCCTCGGTGTTTGTTCGAGATCAAAACTTGATTTTTAGGTTCCTCATTGTGAGGCCAACATTTTGACATAAGTCTCGCTTTCTATTTCATTTATTTGCATTGTGTCGATTTTCATGCCTCTATGGGACGTTGGAATAAATTTGATTTCCTTGCTGCTCATCTCGTGTAGAACATTTTTTTGTATAGGTGTGTTGCCATTCGAAGTGTGGAGATAGATTAAATTGCGGGGGCTAGAGGAGGCGGTTTGGGAGTTTTCTTAGCATGGTGTTATGAGGTCATTTCCTAGCATTTCTAGGTACGATAGTTAACGAACTCTAATATAATTCTAAGAATTTTGTTGTATGTTGACGTAATGGATAAACCTTGGATGCGTAGTTGTTTTCATAGTTGTATGGAGTAGAATAAACGTGATTTCGTTACATGCATGGTTTATTATCATGTTTATTACATTGCTAATTATCATGCTCAATGCATAGCTTGTTATCATGACTAATGCGTAGCTTTACATATCACATTTAATATATAGCATTGCATTCATAATGGTGTGGCATAAGCATTTATGTTTTATGAAAGCGAAGTTTTAAAAGAAAGGCTTTGATTTGAAATGGCGTAGTTTTGATTTGAAAGGAATTCTTTTATCATTAAACATGTGTTAAGCATTTGGTCTTTTTCATTTCTTTTCAGGACAAATAGTATCAACCTTATAAAATGTGCAAAAAGCAATGAGGCCTAAAATCCATTGATCGCGTCACAATGCTAGTGTTGGGTCAATAAAGGCTTTGGTCACATTACAATGCTGGTGGTGGATCTCAGCATTTTTATTAAAATGTGTTGAGATACTAATCCCAATTTTATAGGCATTGACGTTGGCGTAGTTGCATAGTATGTGTATTAGCATGGGCGTGCATTGCATTCATAACTATAATTACATTCATGCTCATGATATTATTTCTTATATGTTATCGCATATTCATTCATGTCCTACATATAGCATAGTCTTTCTTTTATCATAAAGTTAATTGGCTAACCATATACATTCCATTTTTCTTTTTTCTATGTGTGGTTTTGTAGGTATGGGAGTAGGGTGTGGAGTATCAGCAGATACTCAGGCTCTGTTGTATATATTTTTGGCATTTGAGTGTGGTTGTATTTTGCATAGGCACAAGCTTTTATCAAGCTATATTTTGATATACTTTCTTGCAGCATACTCAAATATACCGATGTAGCATTGGTGAAGGCATAGATATATTTTTGTCCTTGTACGCAAGGCGAAGAACATATGTATACCTTCTATCTTATTCATTTTTAACATGCATTTAGCTTTTAGTATTATTGTAAACTGGCAGTTTACTTGTATCAGATATTGTTGTTTATATTTTTTTCTAAAGTTGGTGCTAGCCTTCTTCCTTTCTTTTATTAGCATTGTTTATACATATTATTGTAGCCAGGATATAGGTATATGATATTGATGCAAATGTTGTAGTTATGTGTAGTATCGTCTTGTAGTATCGATGAGTTGCATTGGTAAGATGACATATAGACTTGTTGTCGTTCTTTTGTTTTCTCTTCTTTTTTTTTCTTTCTTTTTTTTTCTTTATGAGTCCGCGTCCCTGGGTTTCTCGAGATTCAGGGCATGACAGATATGCCTTATGTGTAATATGGTAACCAAGAAAAACTCACTTTGTGGCTCGAAGTTGAAATTTTTTGTAACCTGCCTTGAGAGTTTTGGCATAACAGAGACACCCAAACACTAGAAGATGGTCATAAGGGGGTTGAGTTTTAAAAAATCAAAATTACGGAGTGTCACCTTTTAAAGATTTAAAAGGGGTACAATTAATTAGGTGAATCATGATAGAATGCACGCACCCCAAAAAAAAAGTGGCAAATTAGCATGAACACGTAAACAATAAGCAGCGTTAAGAATGTGTTGATGTTTATGCTCTGCAACGCCATATTGCAGTAGGGTATCGTTACAAGTAAATTCACAAATACCTCTGTGATCATTAAATAACTTGACAGTTTCCGAACACTTTTTAAATTCTTGACCATTATAGGTACGGACGTGGCATATCAAAGTATTGTGTTGATTACATACTGTAGAAAAACCTTTTTAAGATAAAAGGGAGTTTTAGATTTATAACATATAAGGTATACCCAAGTAAGTCGAGAATACTCAACAACAATAATAAGAAAATAATGTGAACCATCAAACAAGCAAAAGAATAATCTCTCCAAATATCAATATAAATTCAATTAAAAATAAATGTGTTCATAATAGGTAATTGACCAAAACCTAGATAATAATATATGCCCCTCTCACAAACATTGCAGAGAGGATTATTATTAGGAAAAGAAACAAAGAATGGAATATTAAACTTTGAAGAGTGACCTAAATGTTGGTGTCAAAGCTTGTAAGAAGGAGTTGCTAGTAAAGCTATAGTATCAGTGGTAGGTTGAAAAATGTAAAGCTTGTTGTACCTCTCACCTATCCTAAAAACCACAGGAATCAAACGAAAAAAGTAACAATGAAATTATGATCTTTAGATAACTGGCTAATAGAAAGAATATAGTATTTAAAATAAGGTAAGTAAAGAATATCTTTTAAGGTTAAAGAGGGTGATAAAATTGCAAAACCAACGACTCGAACAGGAATTAGTGTTCCTGTAACAACATTCATTGTCTTTGGACATCTATCTCCAAGAAAAAATTCCATAATAGTAAGTGGGAAACAAGACATAAGTTGTGAAACATCAGATTATATAACCCAACAATTAGAAAAGGTTAAAAGTGTGAGAGGATATACCAGCAAAATTAACAAATGGATTGTAATCAGATATCTGTGACTAAACAAGAGGAGTACTAACATGTAACAATGAACCTATCATACTATGAGCTACTAGACGATGTGCATATCTCATGCAATAGCTGTAAATGTAAATATAGGATTAGTCCACCAATCGGGGTCCCAATCCAAACAAAACAACTATCCTTCCTATGACCCTGACTATCACAAACCTCACACTGTGCTTTATGTTTTATTGGAAAAATGCAAGCTCCTGAGCTGTTGAATCTAAGCCCACCCAAGCCCCCGAGCCTCTTAAAGACCAAGCAAGCTTACTCGAGAGCGGCATCAGCCTGTGGCTTATGCTACCATGCTGCTGCCCGCCACCTGGCTGCCTTGCCATTGCCTAGGTCGAGTCTATGGGTACTATTCCATCTAGTACTGCCTATGTTTAACCTGTTACTCAAAATTGTGTTAGCATAAGAAGCAACAAAAGTAGTATTATCTCTATTATCTGTAACAACCGTATTAACTATAAGGCCCCAAAAATTTTTCGCCAACACTGTAGCACTACTGTAGTGGTATTGTACAGCAATTTTTGTCGCGCCCCCAAATCCCAAGCACCCGGAATCCAGAGGTGCGATTGCGAATATACAACACTCACCATAAATACAATCACAATCACATCATACCAACCAAAGTAAAACCAATCCACACAA
>MKEJ01071542.1:0-10512 GCA_001753735.1 Embelia ribes | reverse complement strand
ATACCTTCACCTACTTCCACCCAATAAATAGGAGAACTACACGGACCCTCATATAAAACTTCTATTGGAGCTATCTCTATGCTCGAATGATAGATGTTATAATATGTGAACTCTATTAAGCTCACATGATCTTCCCATCTACTTCCGAAATCTAGGACATATACCCAAAGTATGTCCTTAAGTGTTTGTATTATCCGCTCAGACTTCCGTGTAAATGAAATGTTGTACTCATCGAAAGGTTAGTTCCCAAGGCCTTCTAGAGACTTGACCAAAATCGCTAAACAAATCGAGAATCTCTATCCAGTATGATCGATACTGGAGGTCCATGCAAACGAATAATCTCATCAATGTACGTCCTACAGAACTTCTCAACTGAGTCAGTAGTACACATTGATATATAGTGAACAGACCTCGTCAAGCGATCTACAATCACCCAAATTGCATCGCAACCACGTCTCGACTTCGGTAATCCTACTACGAAATCTATTGTGACACATTCCCACTTCCACTCAGAAATGGACAACGACTATAACAACCCACAGGGACGCTTGTGTTCAGCCTTCACTTGCTGACACGTCAAACATTGCGAAACAAACTCCGCAATATCGTTTTACATTTCGGGCCACCAAAAGTAACGAGACATGTAATGATACATTTTCGTACCACCCGAATGAATCGCCAAATGCGAATGATGGGATTCCACCATCAAATGACCCTATAATTGCAATCCACCATTATAAGAAATTGTCCACCTATCAAGACCATGCTCAGAAAAACTACGAATACGATACGCATCGGATTTGTCATTAACACTTTGTGCCTGTATCACGCGATTAATCAAGGTTGGTTGAACCTCAATCACAAACAATGTCACACCTCTATTCTCCGCTTCCACTACTTCCAAACCAAATTCATTCAACACTCTCAACATCTCCCATTCGTTCATGGCAAGAAAAGCAAGAGTACACCGAATCTTTCGACTCAACGCAACTGCTACCACATTAGCCTTCCCCGGATGATACTCTAGATAAAAAAAATATATTGATTTAAGTATTCCATCTACCTTCTTTAATGAATAATCAAGTCATGTTGGGTAAAGACGTACCTGAGAGATTTATGATCAGAGAAAATTTCAAAATTTTCACCATAGAGATGGTGTCGCTAACACTTCAATGCAAACACTACTGTACTAAGTTCAAGATCACGCATCAGATAGTTCTTCTCATGAATTTTAACTACCTCGACACATAAGCCACCACCTTCCCAAGTTGCATTAATACACAATGCAAACCCTCCTTCGATGAGTCATAATACACCGTATAACCAAGCTCCCGTTCAGGAATGATGAGGATTAGAGCCGTAGTCAACAAATCTTTCAACCTCAAGAAAGACTCATCGCATTTCAATTCCCACTCAAATTTCAACCCTTTGCGAGTAAGTCAAGTCATCGGGATCGCCAAACGCAAAAAATCTCGTACAAATAGATAATGTACCCCGTAAGACCCAAGAAACTTCGAACCTCAAGCACGAATTTAAGTTTTTCCCAATTGGTAATGGTCTCAATCTTGGAAGGATCAATGGCAAAAACACCTTCAGAAATAACATGGCTGAGAAAACAAACTACTCGGAACCAAAACTCACATTTCGATAACTTCGCAAAAAGCCGAAACTCCCGAAGAATAGAAAGAACGATATTTAAATACTCTCGTTGTACCACTTCAGTAGGCGAATATGTAAGGATATCGTCAATAAACACAATGATAAAATGATCAATGTATAGACCAAAAATTATATTTATCAAGTCCATAAAAGTTGTCAGAGCATTAACCATCCTGAATGACATCATAAGCAACTCGAAGTGCCCATATCAAGTACGCAAAGCCTTCTTTGGTACATCCTTCTAAATATGCAATTGATGATAACCGGAACGATGATCAATCTTCGAAAATAATTTAGAACTCCGCAACTGATCAAACAAATCATCGATTTTCGGTAAAGGATACTTGTTCTTTACGGTCACACGGCTTAACTTTCGGTAATCTATACACATCCTCATAGTGCCATTCTTCTTAGGCATAAACAATACTGGAGCACACCACGGAGAACTGCTATCTTGAATGAAGCCCTTCAACTTAAGATCATCGATCTGGATCTTCAACTCATCCAACTCTGCTGGAGCCAAATAATATAGCGTTATAGTTATCAGCTTAGTGCCCAGAATCAAATCAATAGAGAATTTGATTTCCATCTCGAGAGGAATACCGTTCAAATCCTAGGGAAAAAATCTATAAATTCTGGCACTAAAGGACCCCCAAAATTGACACGTCAAAAATGGATAGACTAGTTAACATACATGCTAGACTAGCTTGCAATTTGCACGAATAAGGAAGAGAAAGTTTACGCTCTCCCTGGTAACAAAGTCTTACTCCCATATGCATCAATATTGACACTTTATAATTTCACAATTGATAACGGCATGAAGGTGTGACAACTGATCAATGCCACTAACGATGTCAAACCCTAACATCTCAAACACTACGAAGTCATACTCGTATATATGATTTGCTATCATCAACAAATATGGGAGTATTCAACAATTCTACCGGTAACTCTAACATGCATGCAAAGCATGCAGAAATGAAAGAGAATGATGCACCCATGTCAAACAAGATGTGTGGCCAAGTAGAAAGAAAATGAAGAATACCTCGCACTATAGAAGGCTTTGTAACCTCTGGAGCCTGAGGCATAGCATAAGTATGAGCCTGAGAAGTCTAGCCCTATTGATATCCTCCACAATAACCACGACCTCCCCCATGAGAAGATCCTTGTCCCTGATGAGAAAAGGCAGATGGAGGTGCATACAGCCTCTGCATCACCACCTTAGGCAAAATAGAAGAAGAAATAGCTCCTCGAGAACTGCTCAGAACTGTTAAACCCTTGAGACAAAGCACTTGTATATGTCCCCTACCACTGCATCTCCTACAAACTGTAGAAGGACACACAATTTGCATGTGCTCCTCTGTGCCACATATATGGCAAACAGGAAGATGAGACAATCTCGAGCGAGATGACCCTGTTGGCCACATGTAAAACACCCCGACCCCTAAATCGGTGTGCTATAAGTAGAAGAACATGTAGGTTGAGAATGCTCACCATGTAAAGGAGAAAAGAATACATCTTGGGATCTCTTCCGACTATAGCCACCTTCAACACTCAAACCCTAACTTCTATCAAAACTTCCACCTCCTCTGCCACAACCGAGGCTACTCATAACTACTCCTGAATCCTAAACGGAATAGAAACTAGAAAATTGGCCCAGAGGGATGAGCATCCAAAACCTGTTGTCTCTCAAGTCAACTCATCACCACCTTCATCATTGCACTTACACAATCCTCATATGTCTGTGGAACTCCGAAACCACAATTCTCTTAATAGCATGTCGAAGTCTGTCCTCAAACTTGCTCACACATCGCTCATTTGTAGATATGAGCTCCTGTGTATAACGAGAAAGGCTCGTAATTAGCCTTTAATACTATTGCACCATAGAGTTCTTCAGAATAAGGCTCGCGAACTCATTCCGCTTTCTCTCTCTCAAAGTAGTGGAAAAAAACTCCTTCAAAAATGAACTTTGAAAAGTCGCCCACGTAATATTTCCACGGTCATGAACTCTTCATAACCCTTCCACCACTCTCTCGCTTATCCGCATAAAAAGAACATCACCACAACCATCAACAAATTATCACCGACTAAGTAAAGTGCATTGAAGATGCACTCTACCTCCATAAGCTAATGCTCTACCATGATCAACTCCTCTTCCCCTATAAATGTAGGTGGATTCATCCACTTAAAATTCATTTGAGCTTCTGAGGCCATCATCTCAATACTCAGTACACTCTCCATCCTCATACTATGCACCAAATTACACACCACTTCTTCTATAGCCCTCATTAAGCTCGAAGCATCCACTTGAGCTCCCCCAATTCTCGCTTGGGCTTGTAGAAGAAGACGAGGTCCAATATTAGGGATTTATTCCTCGTATCCCTGCACGCTAGCCTTGCTACTTTCTTCTAAGTTGGAAATACCCTCGATTTCTCGAGCCTGAGTACTTTTAGCTTCCCTTTCTTCAATACTATGAACCGTAATACGACCACCTCGAATACCGACTCTACGGCCTAGTCAGCGCTTCTTCTACCACTTCTACCTCGTCCACGCATACTTCCTCTAGCCATACTTCATTCATTTCACAATTTAACAATACAAACAATACATAAGTTTACTTATCAAATAAATGCCTTTACACTATGCAATACCTTCGTAATAGAAACTTCAAAACTTCTATAAATGCAACTTTTCATATTGCAACTACAACGCACACACTAGCAATCATTACTTATGCGCTACTACTGTGAGAATCCATAAATTCCGTACTACTTTTTTCTTGTTTTAATTGATCTTTATATTATAGTATGCCTTGTTGGCATGGTTTATACGTTGTATGGTGAGAATATATATTGAGGTATGGCGGTGTTGTATACATTTATGCATTTTAGTTGCTTTGTTATTTTTATACTATGACCTTAGTTGCATGTAGGCATAGCGTTTAGAAGAGTAGAAATGTTGTGTGCGGATGGGGTTTGCCAGTAGTAGCGTAAAGTAGCATAGATCGAGCTTTAGGTACTCAAACACGATTCCGAAAGTTGTTGGACACTTCTATTAGGGTCTACAAGTGATTCTAAATATTTTGGAAGCTTTCAGCCCAAGGAGTTTAGACCCAAAATTCCAATTGCTTCGATCGATCCAAGTGGAGTTGGATCGATCCCAAAGTGTAGTCCGATCTATCCAAGTGTATTTGGATCGATCTATCGGGGTTTGACTGAATTAAGTGGCATGGACTTAGCACTTTCCTTCTACCCTTTTTCCATCTAATTTTCGAAAAGAGAGAGAAATGAGAGGGGGGACTCCATTTTTAACAACTTAAAGCTCAGTTATCTTTTGGCCTCAAGACTCAATTACAATTGAAAGCTAGAGATTTCTCATCCTTGAAGTGAGGTGAAACTTTTGACTTAAGTTTTATATATCATTTCTCTTGCCTATAATTTATTGTTTTTTGTGCCCTTTCGTATGTGAAAATAAATTTGATGTTATTGATCCTTATTGCATGTAAATTATTTTTATATCTAGGCATGAGGTGATTTGAGCTCATTTTCTAATCAAATCGGAAGGCATAGTAGAGACAAATTGGGGGTTTGTTGATAAGGCTCTGCATGGTGACTTTTTACACATTTCTAGGTATAGTAGTCAACGAACCCTAATATAAAATTGATGACTTTGAATATATGTAGATGTGATGAGTTTGTGTGAATGGATGAATTAGTGTAAGTGAATTTAAATGTGAGGAGACGTCTTCTGGGAGTAGTACTTACACCAACAAATTGACGTTAATTGATATGTGACCTAGGCATAACGTAGACATAGGTTATGCAAGTACATAGGCATAATTGGAGGCATATGAGTAATATGAACTTTAATGCAAGCTTTATTATTACTATGATTACTTGTAGTACTTTAAATTCATGATAATTGATTAGCTTACATTCATGTTAAAGTAGAGCTTTATGATTTACATGTTCATGCATTATGGTTATAACATGTTCATTTCATTATTAAATGTATTACATTACATTCATGTGGTGGTATAAACATAGCTTATGAAAATGGTATTTTTGAAAGAAATATGTTGGCGTGCATGTTTTCTTTCAAAATTGGGAAAATTTATAAAATTTTGTTGAGCAATGAGGTCATTTAGCCTTACCAAGAAAGTCGGAAAATCAGATCTGGAATTTTTCATTAACCATGTCATAGAGTGGGTGGCGGTTAATAAAACTTTGATTACGTCATAAAGTGGGTGGCGAATCTTAGTATTTAAAAATGTGATGAACTTTATACCAAAATATATGGTATTGGTATGTGTGGTATATGGGTGACATTCATGATCATATTCATATTTATATTCATGATATTTATACATGTTGATATATATTTCATTCATGTATATATAGCCTAATCCTCTTTTATAGTAGAGTTACTTGGTTAACTGTATATTTTCCATTTTTCTTCATACATATATGTTTGGCATTATAGGTATGGAGGCAAGGCCAGACCATACTTAGAGGTTTCTACTGAAGTGTGTGTGTATGTGTGTGTGTGTATATATATATATATATTTTATTTTTTTTTTGGACGCACGTGTTATCGCTTTACCTTTATGTACTTCATTTTCTGTATTAACATACTATGATAGTGGGGTTGTAGCAGTGTAGTGGTTATAGTGTGGGTAAAGTATAAATATGTTCTTACTCTTACAGAGATGAAGAATATATATATACCTTCCATTATGATTTTTTTTTGCAAGCATACAGCTTGTGGCATTATGTTTTGTAAACTGACGAGTTTACTTTGGTATCAGACATATATATTTATTTTATGGAGTTGGAGTTGGAGTTGGCGTTAGCATTCTACCTTTCTTTCTAGAGTAGTTTTTCATTTCCACTTATATTGATGTGATGTGGCTATAGAATGTAAGTAGGACGTCCTGCAGTGGCGGATTGATGCGATGTGATTGGTGTAGTTGTTATTTTATTTTTATTTTGGAACCTTGTATATTATATTTCATTCTATCTTTCTTTTATTGAGTTCGCATCCCCGGGTTTATAGGGATTCGGGGTGCGATAACTACAATACATGCCTTAACTTCTAACAAAGTAACTACAAGCAAGCAACATGCCTACCCTCTCAGCCCTTTTCTACCCTCAAGCCACCAAGGTTAAACTAACCCGGTAAGCTCTTATACCAACCTGTCACGCCCTGAATCTCATCTGATTCGGGGACACGAATTTTATCCCTTTTTAAAGAAAAGGAAAATAAAAATATATAGTTTTTAAAGAAAGAAAATAAAATGGGAACTTCTACAACACTTCTTTCACTTCTCATTCTACTATATAAGTTTTATCAGAGTACGAAAAGATAATTATAAATAGCCTGTATATCAATTTATAAGTAAACTTACCAAATTAAGCTACATGCTTGAACAAAATAATAAAGTATAAAACCCACAAGTCTATATATGGCATATTACACTTTTGTTCTAACCCGAAAAATGTCAAAGGCTACAACAAAGTGTAATATGAAATGCTATCTTCTAAACTTTATCATACTTAAAAATAAAATTACAACATAACTTCAATTACATTACTTCTATGGCCAAAATAAATGACATGAATACGGCCGATACAAAATGTCTTCTAACAATTCATCTTAAAAGATATATAAAAGAACCTTCTCAAGGGTGCCTCTTTCTAGCCTCAGCACCTACAACAATATTATGATACAAAATGGAAAAGAAAAGTTGCACAAGTTAGTCTACTAAATAACACGATACATGTAATATTGTGCGTGCCATAAGGTGAAAACATGCCACATATAAGAATGCAATGCAATGCAACTTCAATACAATGCAACATGGCAACGATTTCGACTTCGCTACTAGACTTCAACTTCTAAAACTTTGGGACTAGCGTCTAAATTCATTTTCTTGTAAAACTAGGTTCCTTCGTGAACCTATGCTATAAATCTCTCCATTTGTGGAACGTTTATAGTTTGTATCCCTGATCAGGTACCCAACATTCATGATAGGGTGTTGAGCCCCCTCTTTGCTTTCTTCTAAAAACTTTGTAAATTCGACACTTGTTCTGATCAGGTATTTTCAAATATACTCATGTTCAAAACTTCAAAATTAACAATCAACTTCATAAAACTTCATTCCTAACTTTGATAATAAAATTGAGCATCGCTCCTTTATATAGAATTCAAGTTTTTCTCTTCACTTCTCTTTGAAAATTTCCTTTTCAAAGCTTCAAATTCTTTAAGAAAATTCAATTTCAACTTCTCATTTGACAAAAATGTCACTTTGGTTCAAAATATAAATAATGTCACTTTAATGAATTAATGTCAATACATATGATCATATAATTCTATCAACTTCTAATCATGCTTTATTCTTCATATAAACAAATTTAAACAACTAATCATTCATCTCTAATTCACTTCATAAAACATGCTTCATTCTTCAAATAAACAAGTTTAAACAACTGCAATTCATCTCTTATTCACTTCAATATATCATGCCCTAACTTCATAAAATTTACACGTAAGTTACACACATAAACTCACGCGTATATTATTATTTCATAGCCTACTCATACCTATTACCAAGCTAGAGCACTTCGAAGAGCTAATCTTCAAAAAGCCCCAAATATCCTTCTTCTTCAACCCTATGTTTGATCTATCTATCGAACCCAGAACACCTCAAAACCTACATATAAAAATGGTCTACTCATCACGAGGATAAAGAATATCAATTTTAATTTCACATACGAACTAGGTAGGAAATGAAGGAATGATAAACGAACAATATAAAGGTCGTAACTTACCTTAAAATAATCTCTATGCTTTGAGGATAAAGAATCTACCCTTAGATTTTGGATTTTATCAGAGCTAGATGGAATCAAGCCTCCAAGCTTTACTATTTTAGTTCTCCTTCTCTCTCTCTCTCTCTCCTCTACTGATTTTTAACTTGGTAAAAATAATAATACACCTACTGCCTGAAGTTTGTTAAAAGCCATTTGTTCTTTCCCGATACTGCCATTTAAATGGAATATCTGCACTGTTCGAATGGTGCAGCCGTTTGAAAGGCAAAAAGGTACCGTTTGAATTGTAGCTTCATTCTTCCATAGCATCTCCAAAGTTCACCCTTCAACCTCAAATGCCATTCTATTTATACCAACACTAGAAATACATATATCAAGGTTAATATAAAATACTACATTCAATGTGCTAACTATCACAAAGACACGGTGTCTCGTAACAACACGACAATAATAAAGCCTCAACACTTATACTACATTCTACACTAAGGCAATAAGCCTTTTCATTTCAATACCTCTATAAGCACGCCAAGACTTCATACTTCCTTCAACAACATGTCATACAGTTCCGTTCTACAAAAATGTAATAGCAATATTATAAATTTCAATAATATTATTATAAATGTAAAAAATTCACTCGGAATTTCTGCAACATTACAAGAGTTCCCATTGTGGTTCAAACAATGTGTCATTCCTATACGAAACATTGTCATCTTTGTTTTTAACATATTAATTTGCAATTTATTTCAACTCTTTTAATGTGCAAGTGGAAGCTTATGGTGATCAAAATCAGTTTATTGATAATCATGCCTTTGTACCACTGAGTATGGTGGAATCGTACTCTACTTATTTCATAAATGGATACAAATTCCAATCCATCAATTATGTAACGTCCTAAAAATTCAGCGAAATTCTGAGGGAATTTTTCACTTTTGAATAATGATATTATTCCACACCATAATATTATCATTTCATTTATAACGTAGTCATAACGAGCTGTAGATGCATTGTGAAAGCATGAGAAGTGGATATAAATATGTTACATTTAAAGTTATGTAGCACATCATGAAGAGTAACTATACGTTGTTGCGGGTGGCTTAGTTGTGGGGTAATGTGGGCTCGAGTATGTTGATTGTGGAGTATTGTGATGCCTGTATGGGAGTGGGATTGGTCGTTGTTGACTATTTTTTGGGAGTTTTTCTCATTCTGCTAAGGTGCAGGAAACACCGTTTGAATGTTCCTCTCTCACTATTCGAATGGCATTGCCATTTAAACGATGCCCCTTTGTTGTTTAAACGACATTCGAGTATAGGGTCTAGAATGACTTTTCCAATCTGTTTTGCATGTATACACACACACACACACACATACATATATATATATATATATATACACAGAGAGCCACAGATGTAAGAGAAGAAAGAGAAGATTGTGGCTTGTTGTTCAACCAGTAGAGGTACTTAGAAAATTTCCGAAAATTCATATTCAGGATCTTCGCATCGTAGAGTGCATTATGCAATATATTTCTTCTCTCCTCTTGCTCATTCATGTTTTTTCGATTTGCATGTTTTTTGGGTTTATGAAATTAAAATTCATATTATTGATCCCCATGATTATTAGATCATTTTATCCCCTAGATTCGTATTGATCTAAAGCCATTTGCTAGGTGGATTCAGAAGTTAAAGCTTCGGGAGTTTTCGGGAGATTTCATCTAGTTTCGCCCATCGGTTGGCTTCGAGGTATATACATTTATTCTCTCCATTACATTCTCTATGTGTGGGTATAATTTTTATCATTTAGTTTTCTTAGGGACGATTCCCCAATTTTCGCGCCAATAGTGTTTGGTGAAATAAAACTTAGAAAATATTTTCCTTATATTGTGCAGACCATTTTCATATATAGGATCACGGTCATAAGAGATGTGTAGCTTGGTTATTTCAGAGGGGCGGAAAGTGATGTTCGGGGAATCATAAACGGGGCTTGGCAAGAATTTGCAAAAAAGGCTTTTTATACGCTTTTGGGAGGCCTA
>MKEJ01071533.1:0-10809 GCA_001753735.1 Embelia ribes | reverse complement strand
GCCCCCTTTGGTCCGCAGTCCATTGTAATTTATGTCGATAATATATTAATTCATTACTTCATAATTCTTTTGGTAAACAGCATGAAACAGGTGGATGAAAGTCCTCAAAAGACAGAATACAATAATGAGATTCCTATGGTGAGCATTTCTTTTTTATTTTGCGATATAGTTTCTTTTAAAGTTCAAAATTTTAGGTTATTTGACATATAGGTTGGAACTAAGGGCGGATTGTTATTTGGTTCGAAAGTCATTATCAATGATTCGATCTCAATACAAGAAATATTTTTTCTTGTAATGTAAAAGATTTTTTTTTTTTTTACAAAATTATTATATTTTGAGGATAAATTTATTATAAATAAAGAACAATTTACTGTAATTATTTTACTTAAAATAGATTAAAAATACTTGAAATAATTTGTTCTCAATTTATAATAATTAATATATTATTCTTGTAAATTGCAGGAAAAAAGATTCTTGTATAATGAGATGACTTCCCATTAACAATTGTTAAAGTTAGGTAGAAATTCGAGTTCAATTGATAATTTTATGGCACTTATTTATATTATATAAGAAATCTATTACGTGTACGAGGCTAAACTGGAGAACTACTTCTTTCTCGATTTTTCTTCATATTCCTTAGATGCTTACTGTGATGGACAAATTTGACTATTAATAATAAATTGTACATCTATCATTTTTCTCAAACACCTGTTGTAATTGAAAAAAAATTATTTGTCGATTAAAGCGGCATGATATATGCGATGAATGGTTTGACTTGAAATTACGTCTGAAGGGTTAAATTAACATGTACTCCTATTGCTACTGAAATTTTTAACCTTTATGTCCTAAACATGTATTTGAGTGACACTTTTAAATCAATGTATACATGAATATACATAAATAATATTAAAAGGGGCTACAGCTGGTGCAATAATTTTTTGGGACAAAACTTTTTTGGTGTAAATTTTTTATTTGTAATTTTAATGTTAAATTTATAGTATAATTTTTTTATATATAGATTCAGTCACCCCTATAAATTTTATACTTATATGCCATGAGTCAGTCCCTGGTTTCAGGTGCAAATTAATATGCACACTTTAAGGACGTTGTTAAATATAAAATTATTTTACATCGACTAAAAATTAACTTAAATCTTTATATATATTATTGTATGGGTACTCTCTTCTTGTAAGTCGGTTTTTAAGGTTGAGCTCTACCCATTTGATCGTTATAATTATAAACTTAACATGGTATCAAAGTCACCCGATCTTTAGGTTTGACAATTTAGATTAATTAATTAGTAAATTTCACGTGCAAGACCTAGCAAAAATTTGTTGGACTATGATTGAGTCCGATCTGCACGTTTGGAGGAGTATTAATAATAATATTTTCCCACAATGACTAAAAATGAACTTAAACCCTTATATATGATTATATGGGCACCCTATATTTGTTAGCTGATTTTTAAGGAAGAATTCTGCCCATATGATCAGTACAATTATAAATTTAATAAACATTGTATAGATTGAAATTACATTATTTGCAGGGCCGCAAGGATGCTTTTAGAATTTCTCCTGGACTTGAGATAAATGGAACAAAGCAAATGAATATCGAAGAAAATATTGATGCTGAATATTCTGAATGGAAGAATAAAGGCCTGTGCTTGTATCCCTTGTCCACGTTAGTTAATTATATTGGTTAATTTCCTTCTCACCAGGCTTGCAAAAAATGTACAGATCATATTCCAATAATTACATGCGTACACATGGGTCGTATTGAAGTTGTTCGATACCATAAATATTTTGATCTACTTGTATATTTTCTTCTCGTTTTTGGGTTTTTTGGGCCATTAATTTAGAATTGTTTTGTAGTGTCTAAAAATTACTATAGGTGAGGCATGTTTTTCTTTTATATTGCAACAACCAGATAAAGACGGTGTCGCAAAAACTTCATAAAGTATGCCTTTTAGGAGATAATTGATCAACTAACTTGATTCTAATGGTTTAATGTATCTTTTAGAAAGATGGGCAAAAAGTTTTATTAAATTTTAATATCAATTTTACATAGCTTTTTTTTCTTTCCGTTTTGCCGTTTTTCTTTTTGAGTTTAGTACAATTAATTAACATATAGACGCTAATAAAGAGTAATACTCGTCTAGATAAAAATAAAATAAAATAAAATATTGCATTTTTGGGTTGTTGGATTATCTATAAGTACCTTGTAATTTAATGATAAAAGAAAGGTATGGAAGGGGGAAGCTATAAAAAGGACCAAAACCATTATGTACTCTTGTTAAGCAACAATTTCCGACTATATGAAAATCGATATGGGTAGCTTTAGCTGTCAAAATCTATTTCTCAGCGGTAAAGGCCATAGTATTCCTTCACAAGTTACGGTTTACTACTTAAAAATTATGAATTTTTGGAATTATGCAAAGGCTGGTAGGATTAGTTCCACTTTTTTTTGAAAGCGTGACACTACTACGCAACCGTTAAACTGGTTTCTTGCTATTGTTTTAGGCAATATACTTTAATTTAGTAAAACGTTCCTTAAGCATTAGTGTATTCTGCGCAACGGCTTTAGGGAAATTCTTGACTTTGACACTCTCCCTATCGAATTTTCCTTTTCACTTGTTCTGATTTTTCGAAATTGTAATTTTCATTTTTTGATAATTTTAAAAGCTTATTTTACTTTAATTTTGATAAACTTCTGAAGTAGGTGAGAACCACAATTTAATGATTTTGAAATAATATGAATGCATAGTAATTGTTTGATCAATAAGATCGACAATATATATATATATATATATCAACAATGGATTTTATAATTTGACTGGATTTTTCTACTGATCAAATTATCATAAAGAAATCGTTCTATGAATATAAGAGAGTATTACATCCCTTGCACAAACAAAGGATTATGTGCAAACCATAAAATAAAATTAACTAAAACTGAAGCTAACACATGCCAAATAATCCTAAAAAATACTCAAATAATGGAATTCTCATGAGAGTGAAAGAGTGACCTAAAAGGCGTAGAATAGCTTAATTAAACATGTTCGAAAAAATAATTGCCCATACAGGTACGGGCTTAATTATTTTTTGAAGTTTGAAACTGTTCATCAAATTTAATATGACAATTTTTTAAACTCTCAACACATGTTTGATTATATTGCTATTGTTTGCCGTTATGATCACTATTGATGTCGCTCTTTATGATGATTTAAAATATCTCACAAGTCTAATTACAAGTTTACATTCTTATTGCGAATCGTTGAATGTTTTCCAAATTAAAGATGAATAAATGTTAAGATTAGTCACCAATCACACAATTGACGCATTTGACCCGTTCATATCTAAGCATGTAACGAACAATATCAAGACGGATGACTCAAACTCAACTAATGCCAACATTGTCTATTAAAATTTAACAGATTTTGTTAACTATCCTAAAGGAAGATATTAGCCTCTTACAAGCAAACTTATTCTTCTCCGAGATATTTCTTCATGAAAAATATTATTTTGTTTTTTTTTTCTTTTCTTTTTTCATTTTTGGTAGAAAAATAGTTTCTTTTCCAATGAAGAATTGTAATTCAAAATCTTAGAAACTACAAGTGAATAATGCTCTCCGAAATTCCACCAAAGTTGTTGTGGGCAGTAGGGGAAAAAGAGTACTTAAATTAATGATGTGTTGACATTGCATTTGTCACATCTATGTTTGCATATTAATATTTGCTTAAAGAAAACAAGGAATTTATGTGCCAAAAGAATCCTAGAATCTAAATTAATAGATACATTGGTCCAACTTTAAGGATTGATTGTCAAAACCAAGATAAAAAATATGCCTTTTACTTTTATTATTTAGTTATATATAAGTATAATATATTTTTTTATGCTTAGCTGGTTTGAAAACACTATAATAACTAAAAACAGACTGAATAAGAAGCCAAGTTCTTTGTACTCTCATTTTTCAACACTTATGATACCAAAACAGAAAAATGGGGAATTTAGGTTAGTTTGATAGGCATAAATAATGAAACATGTCAAACACTTTGCTGGCCCTTAATTTTGAAAGTCACAAAGGGGTTGTAAATATAAGACCCCTCCATGTGCAATGAAATTAAGGCAGGTGAACAAAGACAGATTTAGGATATTCCACCAATACCCCACCATTTAAGAAGAATTGCATTACGTACATATATGTATATAGACATGTCAAAAGAATAAAATAATAATAATAATTAAAACATTTCTAGAAGATCTAACTATATTAATACTTGATTATTTATGTCTTATAAGGGATTGTCTCTGAGGTTAGGTAAAGTCAATTATCACATAATAATCCTAGCAAAGCCATCTTGCTTCTAGTATTGAGCGATACTATAAAGATAAAAAAAATCAAGTATGGTATAATTTCATTAAAAAATTCATCCGAATGACTTGTAAGTATCTTACTTTATTTCCATATAATCAATCTTAATTTCTTGAAATTTAAAGCTTAGATAATCATAATGATGATACCACAACCGGACCAATTTTACGCCAGATTGCCTTTTTGCCCTTGACGTACACTTCAAAATATTTTGGTTTTAGCTACTAAATTTTTTATGAAGAAATATATTGTCCCTAAAAATTCAACAAAAATTAAGTTGTAATTGGTTTCTAAATGTTTAAACAAAGATACTACCTGAAGTGTATTCGCGAATTTATTGGTCACTGACTCCCAAAGAAGATATGAATTTGAATATTGTTTAATGTGTTAGAATCAGGGTAACGTTTTTGCACGTAAAGTGTCACCCATCCGATATTTTAAACTGTGAGGATATATATATATATTAATATATTTATAGTACACTACACATGTGGGACATAATTAGATGCTTAGATTTTGGAATGAGTAATACTACACTTTGCCATAAAATTTAATAGATTCTTTTATCTGTTAATGTGATAAGATGAATCTTAATTCTAGTTATTAATACAATATATAAAAAAATTAATCATATTAAGAGATTACTCTTACGACATCAACGGGTGGGTGGACGAGAGTAACTTTACTCTTTTGGAACACTTTTCATTTTACCAGCATTTTGCCTAGGGAATTGGGCTTTATCAAATTGATCCCAAGTCTTCATGTATTATACATTCATTTACTAATCACCAACAAGGGTTCAACAGTGCGATGGCTGAGAAACAATTTTTTTTGTCACTGAGTAGTTAATATTTGACGATAAGTTCCATTTGAACCAAAAACTTTGTTTTTAAAATTTAATTTTTTACAGTGTTGGTCCACTACCAAATTTTGGTAGTTAGGACGAAAATTTGTTCACTAAAGTCTTCGTTTGGGAACTAGATGTCTATATTTGCGGTTTCATAATTGTCATTTAAATCCAATACTAAAAATAATTAGCAACGAAAACATAGAAAATGCTTCTCATAGTTACACAAGAACGAAAATCGGTGGACACGAAAAACAAAAATAATTAACTATTAGTATAAATTAAATATCACAACGACAAGACAACTTTGAATGTGATATCAAATCTTAAAATCAAAAGAAAAAAGGTATTTGTTCAAATTTTGGATACCATTGAACTTTGATAATATCTGCACTAAAAGCAAAGTGATACTACAACACCCACTCAGCCACTTTTTTTATTTGTCATCATCAAAATTAACTAAATCTTATATGGAAAATAGCAATAAGTTCTCATGCATAGTTCTATGATTTTTCTGTTTTACCCTCAAAATAACTTAATGTCTAACAATGTCCCTTTAAAATTTAAGGCCTGTTACCATGTCCTAAAATTATTTATATGAAAGCATAATGAAGAAAATGTATGATAATATACTATATGCTATATTGCTTCTAAATTGCATGAATATAAGGCTGCATTTGTATTAAATACAAATCTAAAAACTACTGCGACCTTATTTTGCTTTCAAATGAAACTTTTTTTTTATAATATTCCCTTAAAAAAACACAATAAGCAGTAACATTTTTATTTTTTTAAGAAAAAATAAAATATTCAATTATGTATAAAATTTCGATCTAATCAATAAATTAAAATTTTATATATACTTATATATATAATTTTTTTACGTACTATCATTTAAAATGTGCCACAAAGAATTATTGCTGACTCATGCTCAATAAAAGATTATTTTGACATTCACACAAATATAATGTGATGCATTTTAAATGACAATATATATAAAATTCTTATATATAAATATGTATAAAATTTTAGTCCTTAGTCAAGAAAGTGCTCCGACAAGGAGTTGCAAATTTGATGAGAAAAATCGAGAACACAATCGCCTACCGCGGACTAGACTACATTTATAATGTATCCTATTGGGGAAAATTCATTATCTTGGTTGTGAAGTAAATTTATGACCTCTAAATAGTCCCCTTCGATCCACACATTCTTCAGTCCAATATTAATTACGAATTGAGCAGCTTGTCTAGCCGTTTCTGCTTCCATGATCTTCGCATCAAAATCTTGCTTTATTCCACCCTTGCCTTTACCGAAAACCAAAGTATCGAAATTCAGTTTGTACGCTTTGTTGCCTGGTGGCCTCCATTTGACTCGTTGCTCTCAATCTTTAGTTTTCATACGGGAATGAACGACATGAAAAGTATTTAATTCCGCCTCTGCATTCGCTATAATCTGCGTAACATCTATTTCTTTACCCTCGAACACTTTTTAGTTTCATCCCTTCCGCACATGCCAAAGAACCATACACAGATTTCCGAATTCCCTTGCCTCCGGTTTAGATAACAACATGCTCAACGATTCCAAAATGCAAACATTCTTATTGAAATTTAACTCCCTCCTAGGCTAAATATTCATCCGAATAGCAGCTGTTTCAGTATAATCCCTTAAGCAGTGAATACTTGTCTGAAACTCTTCATTGAACATCTTCACTTAGATTATTGATTGGGGTGCAGATCTTTAGACCCGTCGGCTTAGGAATTCAGTTGTCCTTCCAAATTTCGATATTTTTTCCATCACCAATCCTCCATATGATCCCACTTTTGATTAATGGAATCGAGTTGCAGATACCCCTCCAAGTGTAGGATGGATTTTTTCCCAGTCTCGCTTCCAAAACACTAGAATGTGGATGGTATCAAACTTTTAGTAATTTAGCATAGCTGTGTTGAAGTGCTCGAGTTCTTTAAATCCGATGCCACCATCTCGTTTAGTCTTGCAAAGAGTCTTCCAACCAACCCAATGAATTTTTCTTTCTTCTTCTTTAGCTCCCCACCAATATCGGCCTAAAAGCATATTGATTTCGTGACATAATCTAGATGGGAGGTTGAAACAAGACAGAAAGAAAGTTGGGATCGCCAATGCTACAGACTTGATCAAGACTTCTCTGCCTGCTTGCGATAAAAAAATTTCTTTCCATCCCTGAACCCGCTTCCAAATTCTCTCTTTGATGGGTTGAAAGAGGTCTCTTTTTCTTCGTCCCACAAGAGTTGGCATACCCAAATAAGTGCACTCTCCATTAGACTCTTTCGACGCCAAGACTAGCTAATATTTTTCCCCTGTCGTTTTCTTCATATTAGCCCCAAAGAAAATCGAAGATTTACTAATTTTCTCTGACTGTCCTGAGGCGGAGCAATATTTATGCAGAATGTCTTTCAACTTGGTAGCTTCATATTCGGTTGCATTTGAGAACAATACACGATCATCCGCGAATAGAAGATGTGAAATCACGGGAGCTCCTCTACAAATGCTTATGCCTTTGACTTTCCCGCTATATTGTTCAACTTGCAATAATCTGGAAAGGGCTTCTGGACATAATATGAAAATATAAGTCGACAAGGGGTCCCCTTGGCCGAGACCCGTACTAGGTATAAACCCTATTGAAGACTGACCGTTAATGAGAATAGAGTACGAAACAGTCGATATGCACTTCATAATCAGATTAATCCAGTTTCTATCAAAACCCATTTTTTCCATTACTTTCTCAACAAAAGCCCATTCAAAGCGATCATAGGCTTTACTCATGTCGAGTTTAAAAGCCATAGCGCCTTCGCTACCCTTCTTTTTATTTTTAAAGTGGTGGAAAATCTCAAAGGAAGTTAAAATATAATCCGCAATGCATCTTCCTGGAATAAAAGCGCTTTGATTTTCCGAAATAAGTAACGGAATGATGTTCCTAACTCTATTGGTAATGAGCTTTGTCACACTTATAAATATTACATTACACATATCAATAACGCTCACAGTAGATTATGTAAAAAGTATTTTTATATATTTTAGATAACTAATTTAAATATTTCGTAAAAAAATGTGCTTGCAGCAGATTATCTATTCTGGTTATCTATAATAGATGATCATTTATTCTCTCATCTAAATTTAACTATCTACTTTTTCTCTCATCTATTTTACATTTGCTCTTTCTCTCTTTTTTCTATCTTTCACTTGTGTATATATATATATGTAAGTATATATATATAAGTATTATATATATAAATAAATATATTTATAAACATAAATATTATATGTATTATATAGATAATTGTATTTTAGATAATCTGCTACAAAAAGAAACTGTATTTTAGATAATCTGATGTAGGGAGTAGTTGAATAGATAATCTGTAAAATAGAAATAATGGATTTCATGCTGCAAAATAGATAATTTGTTTAGATAAGCTGGTGTGAATGTTTAGATCGATAATCCACTACTTTGAAAGGGTTTTTAATTTTGGGGATTAGTTTAATATAGGTATTATTAATAGGGGCAATATCAACCCCTTCATTTAAAAAATGCAACACAGTTTTGGTCACCGATTTCCCAACAATGTGCCAAAATTTTTGGACAAATAGTGCTGGCATGCCATCGGGTCCAGGTGACTTGCCCACCCTTGTTTCTAAAAATAAATTAGAAAATAGAAAATCAAATGAGGCATGAATGCTACAGCTCAAGATCAGTTGTAGCTTCCAATATTTCATTTTTAGGTCATTAGATCTGATTCTATAGTTTACATTTGAGCAACTCATAAATAAATAAATAAATAAAAATACTTAATTAAAATATGTGTCATTGCATTGGATCTTTAAAATTTAAGTTTTAATTATGTTTTTTTAATTAAGTGTTTTTTTTTCCTTTTTAAATTTATGAGTTGCTTAAATTTGGGCAATTGGATATGATACAACAGCCCAAGTGAGTTGTAGTTTCCTGTTTACAAAAAAATGTAATTAAAAAAAAAGGAAATTGAAACTTAAATTTTAAGGATCCAATGCAATGGCCCAAATTTTAATTAAGTGTTTTTTTTTATTATCATTTGATAAGTTGCTTAAATTTGAATTATTAAATCTGATCCAACAACCCAGAAATGAGTTGCAGGAAGCTACAACTCACCTTGAGCTATAGCATTCTTGCCTCCGAAGTCAAATAGTAATTTAGAATAATCGGTATGAATGCTTTTAGGGATCTTTAAAAAAAATACATAAATTACAGATTGTTTGGTTTTAGTTTTTAATTGTTTTTTAAAAAAAATGGATTGCATTTAATTATTTGGCTTTTAAATAGAGTTTATTTTTTGTTATTTTAGTCTATAAAGCAAGTAAGATGCATTCAATTTTTTCTTACACTTAAAAAAGTTAGCTTATTGAGTTAAAAATTGCAACAAAACAAACCCTTTTTAATGAAGAAGATAAAAAAATATTTTTCATTTCTAAAATTTGAAATACTTCCTCCGCACACAAATCATTAATCTCATTTGAATCGAACATAAATTTTGCAAGATCAAAAGTTAGTTTACATCACATCATTTATCTAAATTACCAATTCTACACTTTATTAAGTATCTTATTTTGCCTTTATTAGTTTTAAGGGCTAATCATGGTAATATTATAAGCCCAAACAAAGAGTTATTTGAAACTCAAAAGTAAAAATAAGTTACAAATTCGCCATAAAAAAAGGACATCCTCGTATTTTGCTCGTAAATGTCATTACGGAACTTGGATTTTGTCGTTATTTATAGTTTCGGAAAATTCAAAAAAATATCTACAACTTTTATTCAGAATTATTTGTCCAGTTTTGAAATTTTGGGGTGAAAATCAATCTTGAAGAAATTTATCAAGAAAGTAAAAAATTGAATTTGCTTGTTAACTTTTTACTTAGTGAACGGTGATAAAGATATATGACACCTTATGACAAGTATCCAAGATATTATTCTAGATGTACTCAACAAGTCTTATGATTGAGGTAATGTGTATTTTTATTTTTATTTTTTTATCTTTTTATGTTAAAATAATGAGTATTTTTGTAGCATAAATACCCCATTTTGCTATGTACTTTTGCCATCCTTTTTTTACAAATTTTCGTAAGACTTGTAAGTTTTTTCCTCTCTTTGTTGTAATAATATTATGAAAGCTTAACTTACATAAAGGCTTTTAAAAGGGTAACTTCCCATTTTCTTGTAATATGATTGGTTTATAATAATATTTAATCTTAAATGAAATATCTTTTATTCATATTATGGTTGTTCACCTTTAAATAAAAGTTATCAATTCTTGTAAGTTACCAAGTTTAATTAGTTGTAGACGAAAGATTGTTTTGGCACATCTAGGGCTTACTAAGAGCTTTCTAGTTTACAAATTCAAGTTAACTTTCTAATAATAATCATTATTCATATTTTAATCTTATCATTATCCATTTGTAAAAATTTGACTATTTTTTGTAAGTGTTGAGCCTTTTAATAAACTAAGCACTGAGCAAAAAATTGGTAGAAACTATTTTTAAAATCTTTATTCCCTAAAAAATTAATATTTTTATTAAGTTAAAATTTATT
>MKEJ01071531.1:0-10218 GCA_001753735.1 Embelia ribes | reverse complement strand
CAGTCGGGGGCTGTTCACCGTTAGCTGGTGCAGCAAGGGGTGCAAGATTCTGAGTGCCCCCAGCCTGTGATGCTTGAGGCTGAACTCCCTGTTTTTTGAAAAATAAAAAGATTAAAGGTAATAAAACCAGAAGTATATCCCATGAAGAAACATTTCCCACGTGTGTGCATGTACATATATGAGGTCCAGGCAACTCACTTGGCAATTCTGGGCATGTTCCTGAACCTGACGATGCACAATCTGAATCGCACATCGGTTGCATACAACTGGGGAGTTACCGAAGGCACACCCAGAACAATGTGTAGCGCAATCAGACAGAGCCCCTTGCCATTGGCATCCGCTTCTGTAATAGAGGCAGCGCACCGCAATTTTCCCTATTGTTTCGGCCAATGCTTTGTTTGATTCCACTAGTGGCTGCAATGTGACAAAGTTTCGATATAAAAGCGCATAAGACGCTAAAAGTTACATATGCAAGCACAAAATTGGCAATAATCAACCTTAGATTCTGATTCTGTCACCAGGTATCCATCATAAGGGCAAGCCCTAGTAGTGCCAACAACGTACGTTAAACAAGGTTTGCAGTACAGATGGGTGCACTGCGACTGAAGAGCTTCATTTGGGTAGACAAGCAGACGACAAACAGGGCAAAAGTACTCGCCCGCGAGAGACTGAATATTCACTATGCATTCATTATCAAAACCCATGCTGAATATGAATTGCCTACACAAAATTGATTAAACAGATTAGAAGAAGAGAGAGGACTAAAAAATGATGGTCCTGCAAACCATACACTGATATGGTGGTGAAAAAGAGAACCAAAATTGAGGGTCAATTTTATCATTTTCTTTAACCTAGATTTGCTCCATCGGATAATGGTTTGGAAAAGCATGAATGATTATATAATTGACTGAAAAGCACAATAGTAAATCAGCACTTCATTATAGGTAGAATGGCCTCCAAAAATGTTCTTAGTTCAATCAATTCCATGACTACTAAGGAGAATGCAACAGGACATACAAATCAGCTTACTAATATTGGTAGGAATATCAACAAAGAGATTTCAACCTGAAAAGATGTTTTTAGAAAACCTTTTGGGGTGGACTCTCTAATTCAAAAGGTAAACTACTTCCTAGCAGGTTCCCAAAACTATTTTCATGTTAACTTATCAAGTTCCAAATTCAGCAAATGACCTCTGAACTCAAAAACCTTTTGGTAATTCAGGTTTCCCAAATCACGTTTTTTCAAAATAATAAAATTGAATTATGAGTTCTCTCAAGCCAAAGAAGGTAATAAGCCCAAAACCCCAAAAGACTAACCATTATAACACAACCATTACGACCAAGCTAAAAGCTTAAATTACTTCCCAAAACTTCATTTGCATATGCAAAATGGTTATCAATGTTTGAACGTACAAAATTCATATATGTAGATGTACTACAACGCTTTTAAGCAAATGATACCCTTCCCATCTAACGAACATCTGGTTACAAATGGATGAAATTTGCGTTAAGAAACTAAAGAGCACTTGCGACATAAGCTTGTGCAAGATTCTGACGCCACTATTAATAAGCCATATCAGTGGCTGGATATACGCTTAAACGTAGGAATTATAAACAATCAAACAATAATGAAATATAGACAAAAACAAGTTAAAGAATCCGGGCGCTTCAATTCCTAGAGGTAAATGCAAACATTTCAGGTCAAATTTAACTTCTTCCACTCACACCTGTCATTTATGTGTATAAAATATAAAAAAAAATGAAAACCTTTTTACCAATCAAAATAAAAATACAACTCATCAATCTGATGAAGGGGACACATATGCACATGATCAGATAATCCCAAACTCGAACATACAAAAAATCAAGCTAAGAAAGAAAAAAAGGAACAACTTTTCAAGGTCAAGCCAGAAAAGTTGCAGATATAGGATGAAATGCATTAATGCGTAATCTTTGTCAATTAAAATTCAGTAGCTGGATTTGTCAGCCATTACCCAGAAGAATTATCAATCACAACAACAACAAAAAAACTTAAGACAAACCAAAGGAAAGAAAAACGGGCCAACATTTCTGAAGAAAAATGCAAAAATTTCAGATAAAATCAAACTTCTCAACTTCATACCTGTCCTTAACTTAAAAAAGAAAAAAAAGAAAAAGGAAAAGCCACGTAAAAACCCGTTCTACCATCAAAACAAAAATAAATAAATTGATAGAATCTTAAACAGAGCGCAAGGGACACCAAATACACACTCAAAAAAAATGCCAAACTCAAACATGCATAAAAACAAGCAATTAGAGAAAAAGATGCAGCTTTTCAATGACATGAAATAAAAATACAGATATAGAATGAATTGCATATAATAGCACTTTGCTTACATCGAATTACCCACGAGAGATACTTTACTATCAACAAACATTTCAGGTTTAAAGTAAACTTCATCCATATCATCTGTCATTTATTTTATATATAAATAAAAATAAAACCCTTCTACGTAAATTGACATAACTCATCAATTTTACGCATAATAAAAAAATCTGAAACTTCGAACATGCAAAGAATCAAGCAAGGAAAGAAAAAGATGCAGCTTTTCAAGATCAATCAAGACAAATCGCAGATTTAGGACAGAAATGCATGATCTTTGACAGTAAAAATTCAATGACTAGTTGGGATTGTCTACCAGTACCCAAAAGAATTGTGCACAATAAAAAAAATAAATTAAGATTTGTTTGATAGCAGCTTTTAAGCATAAAAGCTTGATTTTTTCTGCCTAAGATAAAAGTTGGATGAATCCCGCTTAAACCTAACAACTTATATAGCATAACACGGCAAAAAAATTCAGCTCAGAAGTTGGGCAATCAAATGCAGTTCAGCTATTAACCATTAAATAAATTAGAAAAACTTGAGCTTAAAAGCGGCAACCAAACAAACCCTAAGACAAAACCAAATGAAAAAAATGCTGGCTAACAGTGGAGACAAACACTACGATTTCAGGTCGAATTAGACTTCTTCCACTTATATCTTCCCGTTATGAAAAAAAAAGAAAAAATAATAATTAAAAAAAAAAACCACATACAAAGACATTATAAAGTAAAAATACCATTAAATTGGAAAATCAAGAACACCAAAAGTATGGAAGATAAGTAAAACACCAAATATAAACAAACAAACAATAAATTCTAAACTCGAACATGCATATAATCAAGCAACTGCAGTAAAAGCGAAGTGACATAAAATCAGAAATATACAATGACTTGCATATGCATGTATATGCACACACACACACACATACACATACATCATAAACTTTATAAAGTAAAAATTACAGAGAGAGCTAGCAAAACCCTAATCACAGGATCTAATTAACCGTGAAGAAGTGGCGTATACCTAATGTCGAATCAACTGCGGCAGGTTCAGATCGATGATATTAAACCCTAGAACATGCGGGATAGAGAGAGAGGGAGTTGAGCAGAGGGAGTGGTGATGAACCCAGAGAGAACGAGCGGGAGAGAGAGAGAGAGAGAGAGAGAGAGAGAGGGGAGATGGGTCGGTGCTTGTTATGAAGAAGGTGAGGAGAGCACTAAATAATAAAAGCGTTAAAAGTTAAAACCCTAACTTCGACTCACGCCAGCTGGATAGGATGGTGTGCAAAATGCTGGCTCGGACTTGGAGCATTTTTTCATTAAATTCTTAATTTTTATTCTCTATAAATTTATTGATCTTACAAAATATAAATTAATTATTTTTATATTTTTTAAAATTAAATTTTTACACAATTAATTTAATATTATACAAATTGAAAAATATATATTTTGAATTTGTTGGTATGTGTTTTATATATTGGTGGGAAAAAATTTATTTTTTAATAGAAAAATGGTGAACATTAATATTCTCATTTGAAAAAACCACAGCTATATTTCTAGAAAATTTTCTGAAAATAGAAACACTGATGTGGGATATTTTTTTCCTTTTCTTTTTTATTTTATTTTTTTTCTTTCTCATTATCTTACGACCCGAATTTGAGGAAATTCCGGGTGTGACAATATGAATAGTTATAGGAACTCTAGTAAAAAGTAACTTATGCTATAATAAGCAACCTGACTTTTATGAACAATTCGAAATATATGAAAACTAACACAAATACCTGATCTTTATAACCTTGATGGAAAGATATAGCGACTTCGGAGAAAGATTACGTAAAGACGACCCTCTCTTGTTTGGATACAAAATAAGATGACGAATTGTAAAACTATGAAAGGTAGACATAACCTGCAAACAATTACGTATGGAGAATCAGACGACGATTTCTTCAGATAGACATTGATGTACAATGAAGAACCGAGCATTTATACGGAATGAACCTAACTCACTAACATTTACATGTGGAGTCTCGGATAGCGACCCCGTACTGTCAACTAAGTTTAGTGATTTGACCAATGAAAAACTACTAAACAAATCTAAAATGGGAACAATGAGGAGCTAGGTGTAGATGATGACTACATTTGAATAAAGAGTGATTTTGAAGTGTGAGGCAAAAGTTTGACGAGACTTGGAAAAAAATGATCATCCAAATGACGAGACCTAACCTGAAACAGAGATTGGCACACGCAAAATGATCATCCAAATGACGAGACCTAACCTGAAACAGAGATTGGCACACCTTGGCGTGACCCCAGTAGTGATAAAAGTAAAGTGTTAAAGGACACCGAGACCTTAGCATGTATGAACCCTGCTAATATTAGAAGATACGTATTGTAGTACACAAAGTCATGCATATGCGAGTAATATATATATTAAGTACTATGCATTACATTGTATACATACGGATGCAATAAATCTTGGAGTATAAGTGAAAGAAATGTAGGCAAACTAAAACAAGTGACTAAGTTGGTGTAAGACATAGTGTGATTTAAGATATGCGAATCATAAACATGACATAAATGACTGACAATCTAAGGTATGCAAAGGTGTTACGTATAAACATTACAGGTATATAAGTGTATGACATTAATATCTTCAAAATTGTGTCACATAAGTGTAAGAATGCGGAATGGGGAAACATGAGGTGGCATTTTTTAGAATATGTGGTGTTGATAGAAAATATGGCATTTTTGTGAAAATAAGGGCCATGCAGGCCACTTTTCGAAACTTACATATAAGGTGCACTTGGCACATTGTATCGGAATGGGTTACAAGCCCTCGTTTAAGTACTACTTAAGTCTCTTGTTGGACTTCGGGTATGAAGGAGCACCATTTTTTAAAATATTTATGCATAAAGTATGGGACTATATGTTTCCTGGTTGTTGTGAAGTATTTTTACCAACGTGTTATTCAGGTTCTAATGTATCTAAGTATGGTTGGTATATGAACTTAGCTTTACGACGTATGATACGGTATAACGATAAGCGAAGTACCATGACAATATAAGATCAAGCATAACAAAGTAAGATATGATGAAACGAATAAGACAATAAGTTTTCATTGTTGATAAGATGTTTTCTTCCGCTATTCCTAGCTACTTCATTTTCTCAATCATGGTTTGAGTTTTGTTTTGAATCAATAAGAGTGCTACCGTTACTCAGGAAATGTCCTAATCATCTACTATGTTTCTTGTTTGGAAACCTAGCAGATAAAGGAATAGGTGCTTAGTCCGTTGTCATCGCACAATCAATAAGAATTGGCAGGAGTATCGGGAAATAGTAGATAACGTAAGTGAATAATCCATGGGAAGAGTTGTGATGACAATTTATATGGTTAGTTATGGTGAGATGAGGCACAACCGGCCACACTTGTATTTATTTTATGTTTCGTAGGATGTCGAAAGTTAAATTGATGAATCCTAGTAACTGTAGTTGTACTTTATTTGAATATAATCTATAGTAACCATCTTGCACTTTTTATGTGAAGATTATATAATTAGTCAAATTCCTCTTTGAGTTATGGTGATGTACAACATATATATCATGTGCCGGGTTGTTCAAGAATTCATTGGATTGATGGAATCCCTTTTATAATTGAGATTTTTTCAGCTATTAGAATAACATGTTTTCTTTTCTACTAGGGATTCTAATTGCTAAATTGACGCATATACACCCCAATAAACTAATATAGACACAAGAGAGTGCAAAATTTTGAGTACCTGATCCGAATTACCCGAAATTCAAATTTTATATTTCAAAAAATTCAGGTAAGTCGGGTTCGGGTAATTCGGATAATTACTTGAAATACCCTAATAACAAAACGACATCGTTTCATATATATAATTCGGGTTCAGGTTTTAGCCTAAATTAGGTTTGGTTTGGGTTTATTATATATTATTCGGATAATTTGGAATTAAGTTCATTGTAAATAATTCGGTTTCGGGTAATTCAGGTCGAGTATTACCCAAAAAATACCCGTATGCAGAACCCCATATGGACACATATCATAAACTAATGCAAATATATCTATAAGGAGTTATTTGGTTGTAGAGCGAAGGTAGCATAATAATCAATTTTTATATTAGTTAGCAGACGTATACATGCTTTTCATGTAATTTACAAATTTACAATTTAATAAAATATTGTATACTAATATAATAGTAAAAACTAAAAAAATAGTTGTAATATTTTTAATAGAAATATAAGTGTTGTAATTGTCATTTATCGAAATTATAAGAATGCATCATGTAGAAATTTCAAGATACTACCATTCAGTCGCTGTACTTTTTTGTACTTTTGAGAATTAACGTGGTGTTTAAATATTTTATAAACTTTAGTAGATATGTGAGCAGTTATAAATTATAATTGCTTAAATTTTGATATTTTTATTCCAAATTGTTTAAGTTTTGTTTTTGTGATAATTATCAATCTAAACCTTTAAAGATACAGTATTATTTCTTAACAAAAAATATACAATTTAAAATTATTTAATTTATAAATTTGGGTCTGATAACTTTTGTTATAAAAAAACAAGATAAATGACAAATTTGAAAAAAATGTATGAAATATTTTGTTGAATTTATACTTTTTATATACCGGTTAGATAGATAGTTTTATCAACCTCAAAGGGAAATATATATCCATGTGGTCTTATTTTGTTGTAGGTTTTAAGCTTAAACTTTTCTATTTTGTTGTTTAAAAGTTGAATTATATTTGATCGCTCAATCTTTAATCTAATTTTTTAAATATTTTTGTCTAAAATAATTAGAAATTTTATGATATATTCAACTTTTTTTAATTTAAAAATAAAACAAGAAAAGAGACAAATTCCGAGTAAGATGTATCATGAAATAAACAAAATGAAAAGACCCACACTCCAAAATCTTGTTGACCACAAGCTTATATGTATGCACGCTTATAGAAAGTCTATTGTTTTTTTTTTAATGCAAACTAGTGAAACAACATTTGAGAAAAAAATCTTTATTTCCCACCCAAAATTGGAACTTTATTAGTGTGGTACATGTGATTCAACTTCATAACATTGAACTGACAGATAACAAAGGTGTACTTATATATAATTATTTTTAATTATTATTATTATTTTTTTAGTGAAACAAGGGTAAGTTACATTTTGCCGTTACATGAATGTTTTAGAGGCGAACAAGAGTAAGTTTTAAAATTGCTAGTACGTTTTCAACAATATATATGTATATACATGCCATTTTCTAGTAATAACACTAAAGGTATTTTTGATGGCAATTATTAATTTCGCAAGAGCTACATTTAGGTACAAATTTCCGTCTTAAAGTCAATATATTAACGACGAAAATAATTTATATCACACTACGTTCTGTACATACGAGAAATCAACGAGGTCTTCTTTTCTATAATTGAATAATCAACTTCCAGATTGATCCGCATATGATAAAAGATAATGACTTTTAGGACAAACACAGGTTTAGGTAGGATAAGACTATATACCAAATAAGTTTTTACAAACTGAAAATTAATCAATTCAACAAATTTAAACATTTTCTTTCAAACACTAAAATCTCAATGCATAACCAAATTGGATTTAAAGTTTGTCTGGTTACTTATTTTAAGTAAATCAATTAATTTATTTCTAATTAAAAAAATTGAATACATTTATTTTAAAATTTAAAATTATTTAAATAAAAATAACAAATAATCTTATCCTAAAAGCTGAACAATTATATCCTTCAACCAAACAACTCCTTAATCCAAACCACTTTAATCTTCACTGTGACGTGTCATAACTTTTCTAAATATGGCTTTTATTCTTACGCTGCTGTGATGGATTCGCATACTATGCATCCCCTTTGTCCTCAAATGCCTAACCCTAACCCTAACCCTAACCCTAAGAGCATGTGCTTTCATTTAAGAATTCCATTATACTTTTTCTTATATCACATCCTTTTCCCATAGCAGAAAGTTCAAATAAAAATTCTTACACCTTTACTTTTCAATAGATATATTTCAAATAAAAATGCTTGCACTTTTTCTTTTGCATTGAAAGAATTTTCTCTTTCCAATTTTTAATTATTATTTTATTATTTGAATATAATATTTTATTATTGTAACAAAAAATAATATTTTAAATAAATTTTAAAAATACTTATTCCCTATGGAAGCGTAGTTTCTTGCTGTACAAACTCTCACACCTATTCGTGACTTAAGGATTCCACCATGAGGAAAGTGGGTATTTAATACTAAAAATATATATATATATAAGGATGATAAAATTTAAAAATAGAAAATTTGGGAATATTTTGATAATTGTGTAAATTATATTATATTTTTATGATAAAAAATTATTATTTATTTTTTGAAATTTGTGGTTTCTGGCAACTTGCGCCATGTTCACAGGATTCAGTGTCTCATACCCACGATAATTCTCAATACAGATCAGAGTTTAGCCTAGCAAGCTATGGGGTGTGGCCCCAATTGCCACACATGTAAATCGAACTCCCCGCCTCGCACCTGAAGCATAAGTACCGATCATTTAACCATTGGGCCGATCCATTAGGTTATTATGATATGATAAAAAATTATGCCTCACGCTAATTATTTATATTGATGTTAGGACACACTCCATTAAATACGTCAATCCTATGAGTGTGGGACCTACAATAAGAAACTAGCATTGTGTATGCTCTAACAATAACCCTAGGTTGCTTTTTAACATTGATTCTGAGTTTCGAGCTAAGTTCCAAATGCCCCCGTTTTAAGGATAAATTACACTTTTCCCCGCTCATGTTTCTGACAATTTCAGTTTACCTCTCGTGGTTTCTGAAATCACACTTTACCTCTACTGTTTGGTAAAAGACTGTCATGCCCCTGCCGAATAAAAAGATATAAACGAGGAAAAGGAATGGGATCTGTGACTCTTCTCATCCACTTGTAATTAATTTTCCTATTTTCTAAGTTGTAACATCTAATTTCATATTGAAAAAAATTTAATATGATTTGAAAAAAAAATCCAATTGCAACAATACAAGAGAGCCGAAAATTTAACGGGAAACAAAAATCATATTAAGAGGAAATAGGAAAACAAAGTTACTAGATAAATTTCAGCAACATAAGGGTATTTTTGGAATACCACAGTCTCTAAAATATTCTGAGTTAATTTACAGGGACAAACCGTTAGCTGACCACAAAACTTGTAATCTCAAAAACCGTAGTGGGTAAATTGAAATTGTTAGAAACTTCATAGGATCAAAGTGTAATTTACTCTTTTTTTTTAAGAGCCCCTTAAAAAGGGGCTACCTGGTCCTAATAACTGTTACTGACCCTAAGATATATTTCGTCACAGCTTTTACATATCTTAATTATGGACTCCTACGAGTTGGAATAGTCTCTGCTACTTTTTATAATATTGTAAGACTCTGGTTTAGTTTTTAGTTATAAAAATATAATTTTATAAATAAAATTATAAAATTATTTTAAAATTTTTCATTGTAAAATTCTGAAATAATAACTCAATCTCAAACTTAAAAAAATAGGGTCTGACACTCTTTTTCCCTACTTGTTAAATGTTTTTTTTATGTTACTTGCATTGTAGAGGGCGGTGTCTCACTCCAAAAATTGGGTGAGAGCCAAAATACAAATTATAGAAATAAATTTTTTTTATATGTAATTATAAAAATATTTTTATAATTTTTTATTATAAAATTTTATTTATGTGACCTATATTTTACTTTCCATCCTAACTCAATTTTTTTTAATAAGACACCACCCTCCCAATAAAATGAGATTTGTTTTAGCAACAGTAGTAGGGATG
>MKEJ01071521.1:0-12404 GCA_001753735.1 Embelia ribes | reverse complement strand
TTGAGAACAAAATCCTGCCAGCATGAGGTTTCTAACAACATGATGTTACAAGATCAATAACCCTCAGTCACTTACAGTACACCAAATCAATCCCTTTTAAGAATATAATGCAGAAAAAAAATATAAATGTGCATAATCAAAATGAAAATAAATAAAATCATAATTACATGTGCATAAATAAATAAAAAATACCATGATTTTTTTTAACGAGTTTTACCCGCTCTTTAGTCCTATGTTATCCAATTATTTCATTATAATAAATTATTACAATTATAATGAAATAATCCCCATCACACTTCATGAAGAATACTCAATTCTCCAAATATGTGGAACAAACAAGCACCTGGAGAATTTTGATCCATGAGAATTTTTCTTACCCGAAAATGTTTTTATTGAAAGCACTCACCAGTTCACTGGGAGTTTTACCCTTCATATAAACTAGGAATTTTTCTTGTACCAGCTCTACCACCCATCAATCTTCGATGAACCAAATAACCGAGTATATGAGAGAGACTTTTCACATCACTTACCATGAAAATCCAAGAGAACACACTCTCCAACCATGTGACAACCCCCATCCAGGTTAAGAAGAAGAAACATAACCCTTCCATCGTAAGGAAAGCCACCCTTGAAAAAAATCTTATAAAATTAACCATTTATGAGTCCATATTGTATCTCATATATAAAAATAATAGTCACAAGAGTCTTTCAATCCTAATAGTAATTAAATTCCCATCAAATCCCAAGTCAAACATAACAAATCGTCTTCGACTAGATCTGCCCGATTGATCATATAACTTCTGAGCGATTGATCACAACTCCGATTGATTGTACAGGTTACAAGCGATCGATTGCCAACTGCTGTTTTGTGCACCAAGTTTCAATTTGATTTTCCTTTTGCCCAAAAGCATTCCCGAGGCTTTCCATTGTCAATTCTAATCCCAAAACTCCATGTGCACTAAGATTTTAAATAAATCTCTCAACATTTTATGGTAGATTTATATGTTCTGGTCAATCAATCATACAACTCCTGAGCAATCGATCACAGCTCCAATTGATCATATAGGTTATGAGTGATAGATCGCTAGTTGTTGTTTCGCGCACTAAGTTTCATTTTGATTTTCATTTTGCCCAAAAGCATTCCCAAGGCTTTTCGTTGTCAATTTTAATCCCAAAACTCTACATATACTCAAATTTTAAATGAATCTCTCAACATTTTATAGTTTTCTCTGAGATTTATATGTTCATTACAGTTTATTTTCAAATTTGTTTGGGGCACAGGCAGAAGGGCACTATGAACATCTAGAAGATGAAAGAACCGAAAGAGATACTAGTATAATATGAGGTTTCCTCCTACAAAGTTTAGCTTAAAAGTCAAAAATGGCGAAAATACAAACATGCACCTTAACTAACGCCCATTCTTTTAACTTTTCATTTCTTAAAAAAATTAGTGTATAACCATATGCATAAGTAAGATAATTTTTCCTTATAATATGATGAGATTTCTGTAATTTTTCTAATTATTAACCTCAAAGTGAATAAAATAGGGCATGATAGTGAAATAGTAGTGTGATTTTCCTTATGTAAGTCAAACTTGTATCAAAATTTTGGGAAAAGAGTACTTTCAGATACCTCATTGGTATTATGAAATATTCAAAAACCTCATGGGGCAAAGTGTAACTTACCCAAAGTCAAAAATAAAATTTATTTAACTTGAGTGGAAAAATATACTTTTTAAGTGATCTTCTTATACTTTCAATAATGCTACTTGAATGAAAACCTGTACTTACTGCACCTCTTTTCTTTTTCTTTTTTATTGCTTATTGTATTTTCCTTTACTTAAGAGTAACTCTTTTAGGCATGATTACCGCAAAAAATGCAAGCTTAATTTTGTATTTTATCAATCAAAAGTTATACCTAAAAGTAAATTTATGCATTCAAGCTCTAAGCGTGGTCATGAAGAAAAAATTTATCATTACTTATCATTTGTGTTATCATTTATAAGCTGATTATTTTGAACCCGACAGTGTATTTAACTTAAAATGTGGTACTCATATGCAACGCCATCTCAGACCCGGACAATATTAGCATTGCCCATGTCGTGATTTTACAAATTGGACCATCGACTGAATGCGCGTAGTACACCCGCGCTTTGATATGCATTATCAAGCGCACGAGCAGAAGATGGACAACCCAAATTAATACTAACATGGATTTTAGCACAGATTTGCAAACCGTAATCAATTACCTCGTCAACTATGGAAGGCACTTTGGCCAACGATTGGCTTAAACACATTTTGCTAATAACATATCACACAAATTAACAAGGGGTATTTTAAATCTAATGTTGCTTTAATCACTAGCGATTAAAACTACGTGTAATGTACGCATGATATACCGATAAATTAAAGAGATTGTATTTGCCCGAAGCCAATAGTGGCCTTTGTAATACATGTGATATTGCGATGACGTACATACTTATTTTTGTTACTTATATCAGATAATTTTATTATGACTATCTAAATTATCCCCGCTTATGTTACTCTTTTGAAAATATGTAAAAAGTTGTGTGATTGAGATACAATTGTTATCTTTTTGTGAAAATTTTCTGATTACGTTGACAATCATGTAATCATAACTTGGTTTCTAAAACTCAAGTTTTTCTTTCAAGCTTAATTAAGTCATCCACGTGGCACAATATGTGGAGTATTTTTTTATCTTCAGTCAAAATAAAAACCCTTCTTTGATAAAATTAGCAATGATGATTATGAGGACTAAGGAGTCTTTGGTTTTAATAACAAATTATTTGCATACGATCGAAAGACTGATTAGTGTTTTTAATTGTTGCAAAATACTAAAAATGCTAACGTACCAAAAAAAAGAAAAACTCACGTCCACAACCACAAGGAAGAACACCAAGCAAGTCAAAAAATAGATGCCAAGCTTGGAAAAAGTCTCAATAATTTGTCCATTTATGGAAATTCTTGTACCAGGATTTGGACTTAAATTGGTAAAATTTACCAAAATCCCAAGCATACAAGAACAATTGTGCATTATTTTCAAACCCCCTTTATGTTTATTTGTGCGCTAAGTCAAAAAGTAAAAAACTTTAAAAAAAAAAAAAATTCTAAAAGTGAGTTAAAAACCAACTCTAATATGACTGGCCGATTAACATAGATTTATGAGATGGCATAAAACTTATTTTCTGATGGATTCAGTATATAAGTACAGGTACATTAATAAATATAATAAATTTTCATAATATATAATATATCCCTCCCTTTATTACTAAAGTGTCCTTTTAGTAGTAAGTGATGAATTATTATTTAACATTATATCAAAACCACTTGATCTTTATATTTGGCATAATTAATTATTGAATTACATGTGGAAGATCTACCGAAAATTACATGCGGTGATTGTTAAAGATAATATTATCTCAAATCGACTAAAATTAAATTTTTTAGAAGTGGTGATATTATGATGATTTTCTGATCTTATTACTACTAGCGATTCTTTTTAGAAATAATGATATTATTACAGTGTCAGAACTCTAATCCGATTATGATATTATTACTGATTATTATCTTACTCGTCTGACTGACGGGCTTATTATAAACTGTTACTGATTGGGCTATGAAAGTGTATAGATTAAGTGCATATAATTAAGTTTTTAAGTCATTTATATATCAATTTAGCATATAGAACTTGTTATATTTTGGTATTACGTATTTTATATTAAATGCAGATTTATGATGCTAAATATGATTACTTAAAGCCCATAAGCAAATTCTCGTGAGAGATGATATCAAGCATTATGTTTGAACGTTGGTTTGAGATTTGAAGTGTTAAAAAACAAGTTTTACAAAGTACTAAGCTAGCGATCTAATTATCCATTCGTTGAAAGTGTTTTGGAAACCAAAGATATGAACTTTGCTGAATTTCTGAAAAGTTTTGGAGCAGATTTTGGCATCAAATTTTGTATAGTTGGAAAACTTATTGAATTATCTTTTCAACGACTCAAACAAAACTCAATTCCAAAGTTTTTACAGAGAGCTATAAATTTTTTTGTGAAGGAGTGCAATATTGTTGACTAATCAACTATAGGAGATAAAAGTGCAACACTTGATTTATATCATTATTTTTATTTCGAATCTGATTAGGAAATATTTCATTAAGGATATTTTTGTAATCTTAATTAGTGTAGAGACATAAAAGGGTTATTCTAATCCTAATATTATATCAATCATTCATTCTTTCTATTATCTAACTTTGGTGGCTAGAGAGATACCTCTCAAGTCTCATTTTCTCTTTTATTCTTTTCAATACAATTTTGTAAGTTATTTTTAATTATTTTCTTATTAATTATATTATTGATCATTTTAATTACATGTTTGTATTTTTTTTACGAGTTGTTATTCATCTTTTACTATTTTTATCATAATTATGTTAGGCTGGTTTCCATTCTTTCCTAGGGGATGAAGATGTATTAACTAAATCTCTTCAACTCTTAATTGATGAGTATGATTTTAATAAACTTAATATCAAAATTGAATTAGCCTAAAATCTAGAATTTTTAACTTGTCTAAGTATCTTAGAAATCACTTAGGTGTAGTTATGGTATTTGATAATCACTCGATAACGCATTAAGTTGAAGTAAACCAGATTATACACGCCAGTGGTTTTCTAAATTGACAACATTTTAGAATTCATTAATTAGGATAATTAGGAAGAGGAAGTTAATTCATTAAATTTTCTGTTTAGGCAAGATCTTAATTAATACTGCTATTTTATTTTTGATATTTTACCGTTAGTTTAGTTTTCTCAATTCAACTCAACAAAAACCCTAGAAAAATTAGGATTAGGTAGTAATATAAATAAACCACGAAATCTTTGAGAATAAATTATGTGTTTGATATTTTTTAGGACATTACTAGATCAATAGGAGTCCGTGAGATGGATAAATCCAGTACTTTACCGATCCCTCAGAAACTCTGAAATGCTCAAAGAGTTCTCACAGAAAAAATAGAGAATTGTTCTTATAAATTTTCACTCAAAATATATATATCTTCTTATTAAAACGAAATAGATATTTATGCAAGAATAATGTACAAAATAGGCAATTAAAAACTTCCTAAAACTAAAAACCTAAAAGGAAATAACTAATCGGCATGCAAGCCTCAAAACAGGAAACAATTCAAAACAGGAAACAATTCAAAACATAAAATAGTCTATACGTCTTACAATAAGGGATAATGAAACTCTTCCAAATTACTCTAAGGTCGAATTAGGAAATTCCAATCTTGAACATCTTTTCCATTCCTTCAATAAACCTCTACGAATTTGCTTGGGCTCATATTGCTGAATCAACTCATTAAGTGCTTCCTTAAATCTTTTTATGCATGCTCTTGCAACTGGTTCAAATGATATTCTAACTGGATCAGCACAAGTGTTTGCACTCTTATTCTCATCACTTACAAGCTACAATCGCGAAAACTGTCAACTCAAATTTTCAGCATGCAATCACCATTATCATCACAATTTCATTGTGAAGAACCATATTTACAATTTGTTGAACCAAAAGGCAAACCAAGAGGGATGAATTCGTTTTCTATAAAAATTATCAAGTTAAAAATTGTTTTCCTCTTTTTCAAAGATATGTTGCAAAATGTATAACGAATGAGCAAGTGATAATAGAAATAAAATATACTGAAAATAAAGTGCTATAAAGGAAATACGACACCGCGATTTATAGTGGTTCGACAATAGTCTTTCCCAACAACGCCCACTCTTCAAGGTTGTACGCCTTGAGTTCCATTTAGAATGCAATGTAGCCTTTTACACCATAAAAAACCAAATAGATTGATAGGTACTACTTGCTACCTAAACCCTTAAGTTACCCGAATTCCTAATTCGAGCTTGCACTCACAACCTGAGTATAATATCTCTCAAACTACCTAAAACTCATTCAAGAAACAAAATTTAGAAGTTTATAACTACTTCCTAAGATTACAACAAAGTTTAGTATGGGATTTCACTAAAAAATAATCCTTACAAACTGATAACAAAGTCGAATAAGACTTAGAAAGGGAGCTTCAGCTTTTGGCTTTTGAACTTGGCTTTTTTAGAGCTTCTCCCACTTGAATGATTGTTGCTTGTATATTTACTTGTCTCGAAATGTGTATACGAGTGATATTTAACTGATTTGGAGTAGACATAGCCGTTCAAAAATATTTCAAGTTGTCCGACAAGATCTATAAAGAATTGAAAGCTGAAAATCTACATTTACAAGGCTGTCTAATGACCCTAAGTAGGGTATCCGATGCCTATTCATCGACGGGCAACCTGTCGGCACCTATCAGACACAAGGTTAATACCTTAGATTTTTTTCAATTTTTTTAGCCGAAGTGTAACTTTGGACATGGTTGTCCGATAGGTTGTCCGGCTCCTCAAGGTCGTCGGATAGATAAAAAATCTGTCCATTTATTGCCTCAAATTGCCACACTTGATCTCGTTCACACTGGATATTAAATTTGATACTTGACTCAAAATACCAACCTGTGATCCATTTCACACTAGATATAAAATTAATTTAATATATTGTATACACTTAGCAAATAATATTAGTACAACAATAATACAAGAATTGTATAATTTTCACAATTTTTGTAATCATCAAAAATAATATTTTAATTTAATTTTAAAATATTGGGGCAACAAACTCCCCTTTTTTATGATGACAACCCTATTGTGAAATTTAGACAAATTCTTCTTCAATTAAGCGCATAATATGATAGTGTTCAATTTCGTCCAAAATTTATAAATTTTTCAAGTTTCAAGTTGTCGCATATTGATAAACGTATAGACTTTATAAGACACGAAGGATACATGAGAGTAACAATATTAACATGTAAAGGTGTTATCAAACGATTACGAAATAATAACATAATTCATAACACAACATAGTTTTGAACAAAACATAAAGGAAATACAACAAAGTCCAAAATAAATGCCCAACCAAACATGAATAAATAAACATAAAACAATGATAGTAACAATAGAAAAAGGAGTTAACATATGCTCCCCTTTAGACATAACATCACCAAAATAAAACAAACTAAAATAGAAACATGAACACATATAAAAAAAATGAGCACATATATCTCTCCCGTTGACATCATCAAAAGGAAAAGATCAGTTAGAGCTCTCAGAGATGACATCAGCATCTTCATCGTTGGACGGATCAGAAAACGCAAATGCCTCTATCGGATCCATGCCATCAGAGCGAATACGCTCATACATAGCACGTTGTCGAGTGGCTAGCGTTTGAAACTCGAGACAAGCTTTTCTGCGATCCATAACCAGCTTGTTATAAATCTTCTTCAACTAAGAAGTGGAGCTACAACAAGGGCTAGACAGGCCATCTTTGTCAGAGCCATCAAAGCGAGGCAGTGACTGATGACGAGGAAGGGAAGCAACAAGAGCATGAGGAGGAGAAAGAGCAACTTTTAGCGACAAAGCGCCATCAATGTTGGTAACAAGAACTCCGTTCCAACATCAAACAGATGAGCGAAGATCCCAATCAATATGTGCAAGGTAGAGAGATGTAAAGATAATGTCGCTCATAGGTTTCTTAACCAATCCAAATAATGGAATATTGAAAGGATTAAAAAAGGTAGTAAGAACCGAACCGTACGAATGACCTAAATTCTCCGTAGTACTCGTACTTTTATGCATATGAAGCATAAAGACACCCACTATATTGCAAGGTCGATGGTTTGAACGTAGAAATGTAAAACAATTGATGGTTCGTTACCGTGTCCTTTGAACTCTTTTGTGGGGAAAGGATTTTGATAAAAGATCAGTGCAAAAGATATTCTTGAAAGTATAGCCAATTCGTAGGCCAATCACGCCTATTGTCTTTTGGCTTAGTGTTTATTTCGAATAAATGCGCAATAACGCCGACAGGTGTCGTTTGTATATCGATCCAATCAGAGTCAACATCGCGAAAAAATACCAAACCACCGTGAAAGTTAAACAATTGTCTAACTTCCTCTTGCGATATTATGAAATCAATTCCAGTGACGAGGGAAGTAAGACGAATTGGTCAGTTATGAAAAAAATTGACGTCTAGATTGGCGCAAAATTCTCATACTAATACAGTATAACAAGTTACCCTAGATAAGTGAATGAGGCCAAAACCGGAACCACGAATGTGCAAGAGTTATACCTTTCTTGATGTTCGAGAGTGCGAAAACAAGCATCAATAAGGGCAGGTTGTGCCTCAGGTAGTAGAACATTCTTGACTTCCGATTCTGGAATATCTTTTTGATGGAGACGGCGATGAGTAGGACATGGTGGAGAATTAACTATGGCATCAGCAACAACAATAATTGACGAAGCAACCCCCTATCCAATCAAACATCCACGATGTTCGGATCGAGATTTTTGAATAATTGAAATAATAGTCAAAAAAAGTACTGACGCGTAGAGGAGAGTGAGTAGAACAAGGTTTAAAAGTGGAGGTAGCAAAAAAAAATCCATTTCGAGTATGAATTTCAAGAAATACCGAAAAATGAAGTTTTTGGGGTTTGGTGGCTTTTGAGTTTAAAATTTGGATTTTGATGTGTATAATGATAGTAGAAGTGGTAGAAAAGAGGTTTGGGTAAGGATTTTAACAAAAACGATAAAAAAAAAACAATGAAGAATTGATGGAGAAGATGAAAAGATTTTGGTTTTGAAAAAGGGGAAATGGAGAAAATGGGAAAGAAGAAGGGTTTTGGCAGTTTTAAACAATCGGATATATCTGACGCTTTGTCCGATGGATCTTGAGTCGCTGAACACCCGTCGAACGGGATAGAATTTGAAAATTTTCAAAAATCAGTTACAAAATTGATTCCTCGCCACTCTGAGACGACTAGGGGGTCGTCGGACAGGGTTGAAATTTTGTGAAATAGTCTAAGATGAGCCTAAAACATATGCTAAGACATAATAAAGTCAGTTTATAATATGTTAACATACATGCATGCCCAATTTTCATCTAATAAACACAAATTGTTCCCCATTCAATGATTTTGTGAAAATATCGGCTAATTGTTTTTCCATACTAACGTAGTCTAAAATAATGTCACCTTTTTGTACATGATCTCGCAAAAAGTGATATTTTATTTCAATATGTTTTGAATGAAAATGTTGAGTTGGATTTTTCGAAGGGTTGATTGCACTTGTATTATCACACATAATCGGAACATGATCATACATACAACCGAAATCACACAATTGATATATCATCCAAAAAATTTAGGTACAACTATCTGCGGTGATATATTCAGCCTCTGTTGTAAAAAGTACGACTGAATTTTGCTTCTTAGTAAACCATGAAACAATTGCATGACCTAGAAAATTACAAGTGCCACTAGTACTTTTCCGGTCTACACGACTACCAGCATTGTCGGCGTTGGAATAGCCTACAAGATCAAAATTTATGCATCTAGGGTAAAATAGACCTAAATCATGTGTGTCTATAAGATATCGAAATATACACTTAATGGCTACAAGATGCGATTCTTTAAGACAAGATTGAAATTTAGCAAATAAATATACGCTAAACATAATATCAGTCCTACTTTTGGTTAAATAAAGTAATGAACTAATCATATCTCAATAGGGGTTTTTCATCTACCTTTTCGCCAGATTTTTCCTTGCAAAGCTTTGTCGTTGGACTTGGAGTTCATATTGGTTTGGTGTCGGTCATATTGAATTGTTTACGCAAGTCGCACGTATACTTTGCTTGGTTGATGTAAATGTCTTCCTGTGATTGCTTGATTTACAATCCAAGAAAGAGGTTGAGCTCCCTCATCATGATCATCTCAAATTCACCTTGCATACACTCAGAAAATTCCTTGTACATAGATTCATTAGTAGCACCGAAGATAAAATTATCAACATTAATTTGAACTAAAAGCATGTCATGTTCGTACTTTTTAATAAAAAGGGTGGTATCGAATGTTCCTCTCGTAAAACCCTTTTGAAGAAGAAATTTACTTAATCGATCATAACATGCCCTTGATGCTTGTTTTAAAACATATAATGCTTTATGCAATAGATACACATAATCCGGATGTTCATAACTTTCGAAATCGGGAGGTTGTTTAACATAAACTTGATCCGTTATAAAACTATTTTGAAAAGCACTTCTCACCTCCATTTGATAAAGTTTAAAATCTTTAAACAATATGAATGCAAGTAACATTCGAATAGCTTCTAACCTAGCTATGGGTGTAAATGTTTCATCAAAATCAATACCTTCTTCTTGATTGCAATATTGGGCAACAAGATACGCTTTATTTCTAATAACAATACTAGATTCATTCATCTAATTTCTAAAAATCCATTTCGTACCTATAATCGGATGTTACTTAGGCCTAGCGACTAAAATTCAAACATTACTATGTTCGAATTGATTTAACTCTTCTTGCATAGAAAATATCCAACTTTCATCTAACTCGGTCTCACTAATATTCTTACACTCTAATTGTGACAAAAATGCAGTATGCTTTACAATGTTATGCAATGAGGAACAAGTCCTTACGCTATTGTCGGGATTATTGATGATTTGATTGGGAGGGTGATAAGTTGCAAATTTCCATTCCTTTGGCAAGTTGGAATGATCTATAATAAGACTTTACAAGTCTTGTTGAAGTTGAGCATCCGTCGGTGTATCTTGGCTAACTACTTGGTTAGAATAAACAAATATTGGTGTACTAGCTTCATCAACATCATCAATATTAATAGCACTTTTAATAGAAAATAACGACTCATCAAAATCGGTATGTTTGGATTATTCTACAACTAGAGTGCATTTGTTAAAAATACGATAGGTTGTACTATGCATGAAATATCCTAAAAATATGGCCTCGTCGGACTTGGCATCAAATTTGCCTAAGTTGTCTTTGCCATTGTTTAGGGCATAACACTTACAACTGAATGCTCTTAAATGATTTATATAAGGCTTCCTATTATTCCAAAATTCGTATGAAGAATCATTTTGAATGGGTCTGATCATTGCCCTATTCATTACGTAATATGCGATATTTACGACTTCGACCCAAAGATACTTTGTCAAATTGTTTTCGCAAAGCATGTACATGCCATTTCTTCTAAGGTTTTATTTTTCCTTTCTATTACACCATTTTGTTGTGGCATCCTAGGTGCGAAAAAGTTATATTGGATACCGTTTTCATTGCAATGAGTTTGAAATTGTGTGTTCTCAAACTCTTTGCCATGATCGGTTCTTATGCTTGTAATGATAAAACCTTTTTGTTTTGGAGTCTCTTACAAAAAGAAAAGAACTCGTGAAACACATGATCTTTATGCGATAAAAATGCGACCCAAGTGAAGCTAATGAAATCGTCAATCATGACTAATACATATGTTTTGCCACCACGCGATATAATGCAAAGGGGTCCAAACTAATCCATGTATATTAATTTGAGACTCGTTGTAGTGGATATGATATTTTTAGCATGAAAAAAGACTCTTGTTTGTTTTCTAATTGGCATGCATGATAAAGTCTATATTTTGAAAATGAAATTTTAGGGAAACCAATAACAAGTTATTTTTGTGAAAGTTTAGAAATTAAATCCATGTTAGTATGTGTCAATCTTCTATACCACAACCAACTACTATCGCTAATTGCGTCCAAACATTTGACATTGTCATTGGATGCACTTTTAATATCAAATATGTAAATATTTTCATATCGATAACCTTGAGCAATATACTATCATCATTTATGCTATGAATTTTGCAATGAGTTTTATCAAACATGACCTTAAAGTCATTATCCCGAAGTTGATTAATGCTAAGTAAATTATGCTTAAGACCACTAACGAGCAATACATTTCTATTATAGGATTAGGAGCGATACTGACACTTTCGATATCCTCTATCCAAGAACCATTTGTCCTATTTCAACTTCAACTTTAGGAAAATCTACAATAGAAAATAATCACTTTGATACCCTAAGTGTTTTGGGGTCCGAGAGTGTTTGTGATTTGGGTCTTAAAAACCCATTGCAAATTTTGGAACGGTAAAGTGGAAAGGGCATTTGTATAACAAATGGTCGTGTCTACTACAATAAACACATTTGTTTTTAAAACGTTTAGTGGATGATTTCATAAAACAATTTTGATACTTTTTATTTTGAATAGGTTTGTACCCGATTCCTGCTTTATCGTACATTCCATGTTGTGAAGCAAGGATTTTATCTAACATTTCTCAACCTTTTGCGAATTCAGACAAAGTAAGTTCTAGTTTATCAACCTTCATCCCTAAATCCATTTTTTCATCATTAAGTGTAGAATTTTCAAAGTTACAACCTCATTCTTCTCAACTAAATAAGC
>MKEJ01071512.1:0-14080 GCA_001753735.1 Embelia ribes | reverse complement strand
GTACGTCATCTGTGTTGAATTTTCATAATAAATGATTTACTAAATAAGTTTAGTACATCATCAATGTTGAATTGTTGATTATAGTGATAGGTGTTCATATCAACAATTAATGTAGCGTAATTACTCAAATGCATAACATTCAAAGAGCCTTATGTTTCATTTCATATAATTATTCATTCGTTACTCAATTATTTCTTTCAGTCTTTTTAATAAAATTGTAAACGCATCATGTGTGTATCGTTCGCTAGTTATTTTAATGTAGGCATATTTTGATTATAACCTTTAAACTTAGAGATTTTTTTTCTTTGTTTTTGCTTAAAAACTGGATTGCATTTGGCTGTCCAATTTTTAAGTTGAGTTATTTTATTATTTTTGCAGAATAAATTATAAAGTAAATTTGTAGCTGAATTTTTACTATTTTGTATACTTTCTTCGTGCATAAATAGTTGATTATTTTTTATGATTGAAGTCAACTTTAGTTAAATTAAGGAAATGACTCGTGTAGTTTTGCAAGTATTGCAAGGTAGAGATACGGAGTATATAATATGGAATAGGATTTTATACATGCTTTTATGTAGTCGTATTAAACGGGTCGATCAAGCTTGGCGTAGCTCGTTTATTAGTTATAATGGATTGTCCCAGCCTATAGTCCAATTGGCCCATCACTCGGCCAGTTTCAAGAAATGTTTGACCCATGGTCCGCCCATGGCCTATTTTTGATAGGCCGGCCAACCGATGACTTTAAAAAATTTTCAATTAAAAAACAAATAAATTTGAGTCCAAATATTTTTGAAGTTAAGGAAGTTTTTTTTTCTAAAATTTTGAATTAAGGTTATTTTAGGGGGAAAAAAGCTTAATATTTTTTTAAAATTAAGGTTAAGATTTTTTTTTTCAATAATTAATGGTTTATTTCAAATGTTAGTGTAAAAAAAAAAATCGTTTATCTTTAAAATAATGCTATTTTTTTGTCATATATTGTTCAAATCCATCAAATTATTAGTTTGTCTGCAACTTCATCTTCATAAATATAAGCAAAATTCACGGCACCAAAAAGATTTGCATATCCTCTTTTTTCATCTCTATCGGTATAGCTTTATACACTTTCCACCAAGGCTAAACGATTTTCCATATATCCCGGATTTTATGCTATCAAATAATGCATTCATATAAGTATGTAGCAAATTAAGATATACATTAATTCATCATTCGATACTAAAGAAAGATAACATACACACGTAATAAAGAGATTATATATACAGAGTTTTATATACCAATATTAATAATTTCTCTCCTATGTATCCATTATTGAGTCACTGTATGGGAGAAATTTTTTGCTTTTTGGATATATAAAATCTGGATCCTATTTCAATACCATCCAGCAACAAATCAGATTTTGAAGGATAATGACACTATGGGAAGATAATTTTGGCGTATCTACTTCTTTTGGAACAAACTCTTAATGTATCAAATTTACAATGGTTATAATGATGATAGGCAAGTTCTAGGTGACTAAATTAGAATATAACAATAAATGTTTTTTGTATTTTATATGCTAAATTTTATTTTTATTGTCCGGGCGTATTTTGTAATTCATATGTTACACCAATTTTTTTATTGTTACGGGCCCATCTTGCCTATGTAATTCAAAAGAGATCACGTGGCAGAGGAGGAGGACAACCAAGTCTCAAACTAATTAGAAAAGCTGTATCCGTATTTTGCCCTTTTTGCTACTCTCCCAATAAAAAATGGAATAATAATTACCTCGAGTTAAAGCAATTATTCAAGCCCCCAAACTTTTGCTTTCCCTTCTTTTCTAGCTCATTCAACATTTCTCAATAAGCTACACCAAGGATTACAAAAATTTATTGGAAATGGTCGCAGGCTTAAAATACAAGTATGATGATAAGGGTGAATGAATATTTCTCGTAGAAGCTAAAACTATTAAAAAAAATAGTGACGGAATTTGTCATCCAGATTATTGATTTTGTTTTGTCTGATTGAAAATTAACGAAATTTTTGTTCATAAAGACTCTATAAACAAAGAATAATTGTCAAATTCGTAGGCCAAAATTAGACGTTGACAATGGAGACATATTGTCTTCCCATCATCAAAAAAAATGTCATAAAAGTGTTTGTATGTCAATATTTTTAAAATGCTAGTGCGTGAAATCATATGCATGAATATTAAAGAGGTCAATTTGGTATATATGTTGTGTCTGTTGTGACTTACAGATCTATGATTGACTGTAAGCATTTGGTTAGTTTGTATTATAAGTGATTTGTATATGTAGTAAATTAATTTATTTAATATTTCCAATAAGTAATATTAAGGAGGTAGAAGGATAACAATGAAAAGATAGATGATCCTAACTCCATTTTATCACCACAGGGGCAATTATGGCAATGGTTCCCACACTTATAAATTTTGATATGTTCCCCATATTTTAGATGTAATACTAATACTCCCCAAGTTTTAAATAAATGACATCATTGCGCCCTATGGATGCGAAAGTTATCAAATGATAAAAGTATATCAAGTAGCCCTTTTATATTTGACAAGTATAAATAAGTCTTTTTGTAACCATTTATACTGATTTCTTCTCTAAAATTGTGCGCATAAGATTGTTAATATTAGAAAAACAATTATCTCATATGTTATATACTTAGGGATGTAATGAATCTACTGTTTATGAACAAGCTTGGTCTTGGCTTAGACTCTATAAATTAGCCAATACTAAATAACAAAATAGAAAGATAAACGACCAATTTTGAAAAGCCCTTGACTTGGCTCATAAGCTCTTGGGCTCATTTTTTTATATATGAGAGCGGTTTAAATGAAGTAATATATGATAAAAAAAAAAAAAAAAGTTACACAATTTTAGACCATTAGATCTCAAATGATCCGAGTGTAATACCTCTCAAAATTATCTAACTCACTCAATAATAAAAATTTATAAACCACTATCGAGATTACATCAAAGATGAAATGAAAATATCTTATTATAAACCCTTTTACAAACTGATTACATTTTGTTATACAAATGAAAATGAAGGGAATGGAAAATTTTCAAGCTTATTACCTATTACTTTTTGGCTTTTCAACTAGTAAGATAGGGTTTCTTACATCACTGGAGTGATAAAGCTATATCAGATATAGTGAAGACGTGATTGTGCTTAGGAGTTGCACAATATCCCCCACGCTAAACCATCTTGAGCTATACTTTTTGAACTTGAAAGATATGTTATCTGCCTTGAATATGTCAACTAATTTGCTATATTTGTCGACTGATGTATGTATACATCGACTAATTTTTTACTCCAGAATGTATTCTTATCTGATAAACCAAATATATCGACTAATGTAGTGTATTCATTGACTAATTTAATTTTACTAATATATGTTCATAGATAGATTTTTTACTTTTTGTTGCGAAAAATAGGTTAATATTTCTCTTGGACTATTTATCTATCGATATATATGACATATTAGTCGACTGATATATCTAGTCTTCAACTCCAATTTGATTTGACCTTTTGAATACTGCATTTTCAACTTTTGAACTTATATGTCGATTGATATAGACATATGACGTATTGCTCTATTTTTGTCAAGTTTATGCCATTTCCTTGTATCAAATACTTTTTTAGTCTTCGCTAAGTCCAAACCTTCATAAATTTTTTGTTTAAAATATTAGTCCAACTATTAATATCAACTTTGATTATTTTCACTTTAAATTTGTTATCATAAAAAATCAATAATACATTTTTATTTTGAAAACTTGGGGCAACATACTTTGTAAAATTTTTATTAGTATCTCACTCTTAGTCCATAATCTCAACACTAATTAAAAACTAAGTATAATTGTACATAAAAACTTATTGGAACGATTCAAAAACATAAAGGCATGCATCAAATTCTTAAAAATTGACTAACACTTTATTGCTGTTGTTTTTGTTGAAATGCTCATGGACTTTAAACAATTCAATAATTAATAAATAAACCCTAATTTATGCACCAGTTTATCAAATTACATCTCACGTAATCATTCTAACATTCTTATTTTCTTATTTGAAATTTGAACCTTAAGCCAAAAACCCAAAAAAAAAAAAAATGGTATCAAATGAAATCCAAGTTCCAAAATTTGAATGTAAATACATCTAAAAACTCTACTAAATCTTATAAAACTCATAAAAATGTCTAAGGTCAACGACTAATTTTTTTTTATTTTAATTATATAAACCTTTTCTAAACGTTCAAGTGAGGCGAAAGAAACATGTGGTTGATATGGAGGAAAAAAAAATTTCTTAGTTGGAGAAAATGTAATATGTGGCTTGGTTTGGAGACTAAATTAAATAATATTAGAATTTATGGAGTTAATTGAACTTGATCCAAAGTATAAGGACTAAAAACGAAAAAGTGACTACCTAAAAAGTCTAAAATACCCTCACTTTAACAGAAAAATGTAACAGCGTTAAAATGGGATCAAAAGTGCACAATATGTATATTTTTGGACTAAGAATGCATAATATATAATGTTTTGGGACTAAAAGTGCATAACACCAAAGTATGGTGGCAAAAATGTACTGTATAGTTTAGGGACTAAAAATGGAATTAATCGTAAACACATATAATTCAAAATGAATATAATAATATATTAAAAAGCTTGTCCTCCAATCTGATTGATATATTTTTTAAATTATGTACTTATTAATTGATGATTTATAAGAAATTAAAGTTAATTATTTTTGTTTAAGTGCTTAATAGATCAATAACTAGTAATACGTATAGATCCAAAAGAAAGAAATTATTAATCAACGTACTCAAACTGAACTGGGTTCAACTTATTTTCATCCCTAATTACTCTCGTTAAAAACTTGTACTCAATTGCTTGCCTTTTACAAATTTAGGAATATTTGTGTTTCTATTTAAATTAGGGACACCAAATAATTGTGTGTGATTCTCCCTACAAGTAATACAGGAGATTTTCGTTGAGTGATGGGGATAATATTTCTCCCATCCACAAATTATTATTCTAACATATTTTTTAAGTAGATTTTAAAATATAATAATTTAATATTTTAATTTAATAAAAAATCAAATTTACTCTAATTTATATTCAAAAATATAAATTTAATATTTTTATTATATTTATTTAAATATTAATTGTGAAATAATTTATGTAGGGTGGGAGCCTGCAATGATCAAAGCAAAATGTTTCCCTGGGTTTGGGGCAAAGTATGAGTCAAAGATGGAAACTTGTGAAAGCAAAAACATTACTTACAGAGACAAAAATCCGATTCACTAACCATAGAAAGGTGACCCCACCATCATCATGCCCCAACCCCAAAGGACGACCCTACTCCCCATTAGGCTTATTCACTTTATCAATAGTTATTTCATTTTTCCTTTACTTAGTAAAATTATTGAACTAAATTAATTTTTGTTGTATTCATAGACAAAACCTTTGTATTAATTTCATTTATTCTGTCGATCTATAAGTTTTTTTTTTTTTTTTGAATTTGTCACGTCCTCTGCAAGTAAATTCAATGAACATTACGTCTACTGATCGGACTATATTCAACACTTCATTCGGACAGCTTCTATGGCGATTTCAATTGACTGTAGAAGTTAGCAATGACTTGATATTTCAAACATATCAATATAAATCAAAAGTTTTACCCAAAATATTGTCCAGATGATTGACTATTCAATTTAGTTATTAAGAGCTATACAAAATTGATATAACTAGAATTACTTAATATTTTATCTGGGTGGTTCGTACGGATGCAAGTAACTTAGCTCTTCTTTATCCGCTTCATCTAAGAGCGAAAAATAAACAGAAACTACTAATTATGAGTAGAAGGATCCATCTTTCTAAGTACAAGAAAATTAAAAACATTAGAGATATAAGAGAGGGGGTGGGGGAATTTGATCATCTTGAGATTATTGAGGTGGCAGAGTTTATTTAGATGAACAAGACGACCACCGGTTTTCAATAGATGCCATTGTTATTTCCTATAAATATTCCAATGCAAATTATAAGCATAATCTTATACTGTGATTTGCCCGAGACAAAATTGAACGTTGCATGTCATATGATCATGCACTTGAGGAGTGATTGAATGGTTCATAAACACCACATCAGCAACACAAAGATGTGTCCAGATCGTGTTACGTGTATTTGTATTATTAGTTTTGATTTTTCATAATATTACTTTTGATAAATTTTTATCTGTTTTTATATGATAACAAAATATTAAAATCTATTAGGTTAAGTTAGGCATGGTGAAAATCTTCTTATGATAATATTTATAAATTTTTTGATTTTATTAGGATAATGTTTATAATAATATTTTTTTCAAGGGGGATTCTGATGACTATATTGATTGGGATATATGTCAAAAAATTAATATTGTCACATATTAAAAACTATTCAAATACATATTGCAATTAAGTGAAAGTTTGAACAGGACAACTTTTATATTAATTAGAGTATAGCCCGTACAATGCACGGGGTAACATGCATAAATTTTATTTTTTTTGTATTTAATAAATTTCTATATTCATTTAATATAACATCTTTTTTTTTCCTCAAATTGTCTTATCTAACTATCTAACTATTCTATAAAAAATACCAACTCCATAAAATGTTTCATGTACTTTTTTCTTTCAAGTTTGTCAGTCATATTGTTTATTTGTAACAAAAGTCATCATACAAAAAATGATAAATTAATTATTTTTAACTTGCATATATTTTGTTAAGAGATAATACTTTATATTTAAATATTTAGATAGATAATTATCAAAAATTGAAATTTAAGTAATTTAAAATAAAAATATCAAAAGTTAAGAAATTATAAATCATAATTGATACGGATATATGTCAAAAAATTAATATTATCATATATTAAAAACTATTCAAATACATATTGCAATTGAGTGAAAGTTCGGTCTTGACAACTTTTATATGACCAAAAACTAATATTGCCATGCCCCCAGGGGCGTAGCCCAGTTAGTACTCGGGCAGACGTTTGCAACAAGAGGCAACGGTTCGAGCCCTGGCAGCCGCAGTGTATGGTTTTCACTTCCTTTCGGGAGGTGGACCCTTGTGAGCATCAGGCACTGGGCCACCTGTCTAAGAGGTCGCTGGGTACCTTGACTTACCTCCTTCACATGACCCTTAGGATCGGGTCATTGGAGCATCTAGGGTGAGCGATTTCACATTTTTGCAGCAATTGAGAATAATTCATGATAACCCATTTTTTAAGCCTAAAAATATGGATTCCATTAGAATCGGAGGTGGACCTATCAAAATGGGGTAAGCAATATTTTGGTGCATGCTAGTCAGTACAAAAATTTCACGCTTGCTACTCCTAAGAATTCTTTTATCGTTAACGTACTCCAATGGAGTTCCAAAAATTATAATTTTGGGGTCATCTAATTGAAACTCTTTTCGGCATAAATTTATGTTTATTTAATTGTGTAAATTATTGTATAAATTTTTTTGGGGGAAATAAAATTAAATATTTATTAGTACATTAATTTATTTGTCAAAATCAAATTGATACATTATAATTTTTTTATCAATTAATTAATAAATTAAATATTATTTTTGAATCAAATCGATATATACTGGACGAATACCATCCAAAAATATGGGTAGAAAACGTTGGCTTACAAAAAAATATGACTAGACAATCACATCACATGGGTAAGAAGATCTTTTTGTGCCCCCCTCATTCTCTCTCAACTATTTAGTCTATATAATTTTAATTTTAATTGTATTTAGTTTTCATATATTTTCAATTCAATATAAATAACTTCATAATATTAAAAAGTTGAGAATTTAATAATCTAATTTTAGGAAAAATAATAAAAATTAATTATGTATCTTGTTAAAAAAAAATTATAGATTATAATTAATATGTAACTTGTTGAAAATTTGAAAATTATTACTAATTTAAAAAACACATGTCACTTTGAAATATTACACATATATAGTTCTAAAAATTTATATTTTGGCCCATGTGATTGTAATTGTTAAATTTTTGGTCTCATAGATTTAAAAATTATTTCTTTTTAATAAAAGTATTTCTAAATAATTTTAAAATAAATAAAAATATTTAAAAAATTAAATAAAAAGTCATATATAATCTTTTTTTTTTCAAAAAATTCAAAAACAATTTAACCAAAATCCAAATTTCAACAAAAAATTCATATAATTATTTAAAATTTCAATATATTCAACAAAAATTCAAAAACATTATTAGAAATTCAATTCCACTCTATTTAAAATTCATACAAAGTTCAACAAAATTTCAATAAAATTAAATCTAAATCCCAATTTCCAATTCCACTCCATCAAAATTTCATAAAAAAAAATTTAAACAAATGAAAAAAAAAGTTCTATAGAAATATTTATCAAAAAAATCAACAAAAACTTAACCCAAACACCAATTTCAACAAAAATTCATATAAATATTTAAAAATTCTATAAATTAAACAAAAATTCATTAAAAACCTCTATAAAATATTTGAAAATTTTATATATTCAACAAAAAAATTATTAAAATCAAAATCCACTTCATTTAAGACTGACAAAAAATTCAACAAAATTTTTTATATAACAAAAAATTCATCAAAAATTTATATAATTATTTAAAATTTCTATATATTCAACAAAAATTCAATAAAGTCATTAAAAATCTAATTCCACTCCATCTAAAACTCATAAAAATTTCAGTAAAATTAAATCCAAATCCCAATTTTCAATTCCATTCAAATTTTAAAAAATTTATAAAATTCTATATAAATATTTAACAATTCATTATATTAAAAAAATCAACAAAAAATTCATACAAAATCCAATTATCTTAATTCAAAAACTTACAAAATATTCAACAAAATTTCAATAATTAAATCAAAATCCCTAATTTATAATTCCACTTCATAAAATTTTTAAAAGATACTAAAAATAAATTTGTATAAATATTTAAAAAATTCTAAAAAATTTAACAACAATCCATAAAAAATCCAAATATACTCCTTCTAAAACTAACAAAAAAATTAACAAAAATTCCAGAAAATTAGACTCAAATCCCTAATTTCCAATTCTACTCCATCAACAAAAATTCACAAATATTTTATAATTAATTTGATCCGATTACTATTTACTAAATATATATATATATATATATATATATATATATATATATATATACATGCACAAATTAAAGATATAGACGTGTGAAGATATAGGCTGGTGGGGGAGGGACGGTGGGGCTGGGGGGTTAGGGGGAGGGATGAATAGAGAAATAGGGAGAGAGACGGTGGGAAGGTCTTCCTTCCCGCTCTGCACAATAAGAGTGTGTGAGAGAGGTAATATTTTTTTTAATAAATAAATATATATATTTATTTTTAATCTATTTAGTGAGAGTTGCAAATGCTATTTATTCGTGACACTTATGGCACGTGCCACGTATAAGGGGCATTTGCATCTTTTACTAAATTTGTAGGTGCAATATGGGTAAAAAAAAGCCACATATTTTCTTTAAAAAGTCCGGACCCACAACCTGCACGACGTGATTGCCAGCGGGTCAATAAACATCCCTACCGTCCTAAATAATAGACTCGATTTGATTGGAATGTAGTATAACACACAATTCAAAAAATAAAATTTTTAAATTTAAATTAAATATAAATTAATAAGCCACCATTATATCCTTTTGTTTTATTATTATTAGATCATCATAAACATAAGAAGTAATAACTTTGTAATAATTGTATTTCACAAAATAAAAATTGCTAATTCGAGATAAAAAAAAAAATGATGAATTACTTGTGCTCGGAGATAGTTTGAAAAACAAACACTACTCTTTCAACAAAGGCTTGTTTGGTAGGGGCTTATAAGTCTAATTTATTTGGATAACTAGCTTAGTTTACTCTCTATAAAGTAAACTCTCCTCTACTCTATTCTTCACCTCACCCCACCACGGCTCTTCTCACCCCTAGATCCAGATCGTCGTCTCTTTCTCTATATAAATTAATTATTTTATTTTATCACCATAGCTGTAGCTGCATTCCTTCTCTATGATATGATGCCGCTAGTGTCCCAATCCGAACCAAGAACGTGCCCCTCCTGCACTTGCTACTATCAAATTTGGATAATGAGCAATTTGGTTAATTAGGTTTTGGAACGGATTTTTTAGATTTGGGGAAAAATGTTAGATTTGGATAGTCATTACATTTATATAATTTTTTTTGCGAATTAGTTGTGGATATTTAACTATTAAAACATTATTATTTGAGAAAATTAACAAGTTAATTATATTTTTATTCACACCTCTTAGCAAAATAATTTTTATTCTAAGCTAGCTTTTTTAGAGCCTACCAAATGCAACAACCTAGCATAAAAGCATTGGAAATAAGTTTTTTTTTTTGTTCACTTCAAAAAAATTAATTTATTTGTTTAAAATTTTTAACCAAATGGTGTTAAAATAGTACAAAGAGAAGACACATAATATTATTGATAAATGAAATTATGTAAACCAAGACTCTTTGAATAGAGATAAGTTAAGATTAATAAAGCAAATAAAAATATTTGTTCCAAAAAAAACAATCTCTAATAAGAAAAGTAGTCTTATTATGAAATATATTAGGCTATAAATACAGTATAATTTAATTGATCTCATATATTTCTAACACTCCTCAATATAAGCATGAAGGGTAAACAAAATATCCATCTTGTATTTTAAAATCTTCACCCTTCAATATTGCGGTCTTTAATCTTGAACTTTCAATTAACTACGTTTCAAATCGAAGAGTAAATTCCTTGCGGTATTCATAAATGAGAATTTCCTCTCAAAGTAGGAAGTGAAACTCTAAAATATATGAAGTTATGGAATAATTCGATAACAACACGATTTATGAAAAACTGATAATAATACAACTTTAAAAAATTAGTACACCTTTAGGAGATTGAGATGGAGAAAAAAATATAAAAGTATCCAACCGATGGTAACATAACCCAAAAGAGATTTACCCAAACTCCGTTAGATCGAAGTGGATTTAGCAACAAAGCAAAAATAATCTATAACAACATAGCCAATAGGAGATTTACCGTAACTATGATAAATGAAGGTGAAAAAAAATAACAGCAATAACAATTTTAAATATATTGAATATCAATAGTAAGAAAGTGCTGAGCATTTTGGCTAACAAGAAATTTGGTAGTGAAAGCATAAAAAAAGGCCCTGGCGGCCAGTAACTTGTGGCATACATTGTTGCCCGCAGGCAGTGCGAAAATAAGGGTACGTCAAACCCCAATAAGCGAATATTTTAATATCATGTCAAAATAATACAAAGAGAAGAGAAACAATATTATTAATGTGAAGAATTAAATAAATTGAAACTCCCTGTACAAAGAATCGTCATGACTAAGAAATGAAACAAAATTACTTGGTCAGCAAGAAACAATCGCTCGAATAAAAAAATTAGTGCCAGTAAATATATTATGATAGAAATAAAATTCAATTGAATTGAACTTATATTATTTCTAATATATAGAATGCTGAATATCGAGAAAGTTTCTCTTATCATTTTTTCTAGTGCTTTTTCTAATGACGTGCATTTTTCAATCAGTTTTGCTAATAAAATGCGTAAGAGCATTCACGACGATCTAGAATGCATTTTTCTAATCAAAAGTCGTATTTAAGAAATTGCACAAATATAAAAATTCTCAATCAATTTTTTATACATTGAAATAAGTGTTGAATATAGAAGAGAAAGCTAGAGATTTGTTGATAAAAAAATATATTTTTAATGGAAGAATTTATGAATAGTCAATTTTTACTTTGAAAAGGTTGTGGCGATTTGCGAAAGTTTTATATAAAGGAAAATATTGAGTTTGACAAATTTTTTTATACTCATTTGAAATATTAAAGTACAGAATAGAGAGGGGAGGGTAATGCTATGTGAATTAATGCTTTGATTAGAGCATTCACGCCAATCGTTCTTAGTGTATGATTTTTCATTTGAGACATTGAATTTAGAAATATACTTTTCATGCTTTGTTTATTAAAAAAATACTTTTTTTCATATAAACAATAAAAATCTTGTTCAATTAGAAAAAAAATTATTTTTATATTTTATCATATGATATATAATTATTCTAATATTTTTATATAAATTTTATTGAAAAATTGTTGTGAGATATTTTTGAAATAACAATTTTTAGTACGATAAATAAATATTACTAGGAATGCTTTTACTTCTGCATGATCTCACTAAGAGCATTCATGCTAGTGCTTCTTATTTAATTTATGCAACTTGCTCTCTCAAAATTCCTTTTCCTTATTAAAAATTCACATCTATCAATTATCCACATTAATTTTCTATAAAATTTATTAAATATTATTATAATAATTATATTATATATTAATAAAATATAAAAAAATATTTTTCCTAATATTAAGTAAGTTTTAAAGATTTGGTAAGAAAAAAATTATTTTTTAAACAAAGAAATTATAAATAATAATTTTTTCTATTAATAAATCTATTATTGCATATCTGATTTTTTTTCTTAAAAAAAAAAGAAAGAAAAAAAATTCATATGCCACATTTCTCATCCCAAAAAAAACTCTCAAAGTTCTTGTTTTAATTTTGTTTGGTCTTTTTCTTCACTTCATTATTGATGACTGTCCCACTTTTTAGGTCGCCTCCTCTCTCTCTCTCTCTCTCTCTCTCCCCTCGTCGGACCTTTCGCCGCCGAAGTCCCTGTTATTTCTTGGAAGCTTATGGTCTGATTATTTATTTACTAATTAATTTGACCGTAACAGGCAAAATAATTCTTCAGTTTTATTTTCATTTTTTTCACAATAAATTCTTGCTCTAAAACGCACCATCTTAATAATTTATTATTTGCCAGAAAGAAAATAGAAAGGCATTTTCCAATTCAACTGCTTTGATTAATATCACTTTAGGGTTTCATTTCAAAATTTAATTCCACATAATAATTAAGGTTCTTCTTCGACTTTTTTTAATTCTCTTTCTGGATTTTTTTTCACTTGTTATTTAAATGGATGTTATATTTTTTACTTTAGTTGTTAGCGTTTCTAAGCTAAAGTAGAAAATTGGTTTTCAACCTGTGTCTGAACGCGTTTAATATAAAATTAGGGTTTCACACTGCGGAATGAGGAGAGAGAAAGAGAGAGGAGTGAGATTTTTTTTTAGGATTTTTTTGTTTTCTTATGTCCGGGTGTTGGCGTGCAACATTTGTCTTAGCTTTGGGATGGCGTCCCCCAATACTAATATTATTTAATATTAATAAGAGATAAAATATAAGTTACATAAATAAAAATTTTTATATATATTTATAAAAATATTTCCATAATTTTTTATTATAAAATTTTATTTGGGGCTCACATTTTTTTATAATTTTTTATTATAAAATTCTTTTACCCCATGAGGGTATCTGATAATTTCACTTTATCCCCTGAGGTTTCTGAAATTACGATTTCCCTCCCTGAAGTTTATTGTCAATAACATGTTGCCCCCAAGTTCACCGAGAATTGACTCAGAATATGCAAACCACACGTAAATAATCCAAAAATGCTCTTAGTCATTAATTAAAATTAAGAAAGAAACAAAATTGCGTGGACAAAAAAAGTACTTGAAAATATAGATCCATTAATCAATCTACAGCAAAAAGAAAATTAAAAATAAATAAATAAAATAAGAATCATTTCAAAGATTTATTTTAATGACTGATGATTAAGAAAAAATTGAACTAAAACTACATGAATAGATAAAGAATCTAGAAACAGTCTTGAGAGAGAAAAATAAAAATTTCAGGATAACAGAGGAATTCTATAAACAGAGAAAATCCCAAATTTGTTTGTCTTCCTCCCTTATTCTCTCCCAATAAGTATATTTAAATAATTAAATTATCAAAATCATATCATAATCTTGTGATTTTACGCCATTAGATCAATACAAAAAATCAAATGAATGAATTGATATGAAGAAGTTACAAAATTATCATTTGTTTTTCTTTTTGTGTGTTAGAAAGAAATATATATA
>MKEJ01071504.1:0-14256 GCA_001753735.1 Embelia ribes | reverse complement strand
TTTGTTTTTTGGTTTTTTTTTTTTTTTTTTTTTTTTTTTTTTTGTGACTTTTTGATGCTGATTTTAGGTTATTGAGTCATACAAGATAGTGTGTGTTAATGTTAAAGATCTGAGTATATGTGGATCTTTGATTATAGATAATAGATATAGGGAAGTGGAGTCTTTTTTTCAACTTTTCCTCTTGTTTTGGCTTGTCGTTGTCAATGGAAACAACATTGTCCTCATGGTTGTGCAAGGTGCTTATTACGCATAATTAAGTTTTGGTACTCTGTTTTTTCACTTTTCACTTTTTTGATTATTACCTCATGTGCTACTAAACATGAATAAATCATTGGTGCACATGATGAATGTTATTTTTTTCACTTGGGCCTATCAAAATTACTCAATCTGTTTGCTAATTTACTCATAACTTTTTTCGTAAATGATTGTCTCAACTTTTATTATGTCGCAAGTTCCTAATTGATGAATGAGATCACGAGTTAGCATAGGATACTTATGTCATTCATTTGTTGATGACAATATTTGATGGGTAATTATACTTGCAAACAAAATCATGTACATAAAAATTGTACTAACGCTTTACATCTTGTGAATTTGATTTTTTCTTTAAAAATATTATCAAGCAAATAATCATACATATGTATTTATATTCGTATAGTTTTGATGTAATTGTCCATATATGAATCATTTTCAATATTGGATTTACCTTTATTTAAAATGGTGTATCAAAAATGAACGTTGGGGAAAATATCTAAATATCTAAAGTGAGAGATTATAATCTCTAACACTATAATTATTTAATATTAATAGGTGATAAATTTTTATCCACATAAATAAAATTTTGCATATAAATTTACAAAATTATTTATATAATTTTTTATTATAAAATTTTATTTTTATGGTCTGAATTTTTCCTCACACAATTACATTATTATTTTTCTTCGGTGTCACATACCCCTCTTTCCTAAAATGAAGTCTATTTGGTGAGGTAGGTTTGAAATTTAGGTCTTCAATGGTACCTTAAAGTTGCAGTACTATTTTTGTTTTGTCTTTGACTTGCAAGTGAAGCGTTGCCCAAACCAGCACTTAAGGTGATTTATTCTCAAATGAGTACACTTTATGTAAGTTCTTACCAAATCAAAATAATCAATATAAGCTTTCGCCAACCAAATTATCTTATTGTGCTGTTTGACAGATGAAAACCGTCTTCTCTAAAACTTGGAACAAATTCACATTTGATCCGTTAAGAAAAATGTATACACAATGGGAAAAAGATGTCTAGCGTTATAAAATTTTGATACCAATAAGAAGCAAAATATAGGGCACAAAAATAGAATTTTTTATGTACAATTTAAAGAAAAATTATAAATTTTTTAATACAAGATTTTTTTTTACTTATATTATTGCTCATATTTTGACTCTAAATATTTAGAGTCAGAACCCCTCCTCCATACTTATTACACCCCCAAAAGAAGATCTATAATATATAAAACAATTAGAGATACAGCTAGTGTCGTATCCCAAAATGCAATTAGGCTGAGAATAATTGAAGCAGTATTGTGATTGTTTAATTACTCATAAATTTTTAATTATTATAGTCATATAGTGGAGCATATATTACTTGTCGGTGGTTCCAACTACTTACATTCCATACCCGCATTAGCGCAATAAATTTGCACATATAAAATATGCATCCAATTTTCAGTTACCCCATAAAAAAAAACAAAAAAAATTCCATCTAAAAAAATTATTCGATTCTCTTACTTATTTACATATCAAAGTGAATTTTTTAATGCAATTAACTTTTCAATTGTATTTCATCAATAATTGGAATTACATCAGATAAAAATTTTGGTCATGTGAAACATTGCTACCAAAAAGCAACATTCCTGATTCCTGTTTCCAGCTTTGGCGCAATATATTTGCCCAATTGTGGCAGGGCTTACAACCCGAAACGTCCAAGGGAAAAACAAAAATAAAAAAATTGTTAAAAGGTTCAAATTTGTATTTATTTTATTGTTTTTATTCTCAAGAATCGAGTAAAATACCTAAGCCATCAAATCATTTGTGCATAGATGATGCTCCAACTTTCAATTTTTACTTTTATTCTCATTCATTTTTTGAACCATATGCATGATGTTGTCACGCTCTCACTCTGGCACAGTGACGAGGAGGTGGGAAGAAAAAGATACTAGGAAAAGCGGGTAAATTTCACATCACTAGTGGTTCCTGTATTTTCAACAAAAATTCTATTTGGTCTTTATAATTTCAATTGCAACTGTAATATTCCCCAAGTTTTGATAAAATAACAGGTTTGATCCTCAATGTTTAAGGAAAAAGACATGCTTGGTTCTTTTTGTAACATTAGTGTGTCCATAATTAAGTATTAAACCAATTATGTAACTATTTAATAACTTGGTGACTATCAGAAACTATGTGAACCGAATGGAATTTTGGATAAAGCTAATGGGACTGTTAGTGTTTTAACTCAAGAAAATCACCATCAATAATATATGTTGCATGTTAAGGCGGGGACCATGAGATGCGAGGCATTGGTACAGCATAAAATATGGACCCGGGGATGCCATGGGTGGTTGGTTTCTGTTCGGCCAGTACGGATTACTTACTTTTTAATCAATAATAGGGATGAAATAAAAAAAATTTATTAAATTTTTTTAAAATTTATTTAATCTAACAATTAATTCAAAGATTAAAAGTCCGATAAAAATTATCCAACATCAGCGTCTGACTGACAACCCACGTCCTTTCCATAAAAAATAACCACCAACTGTGCCAAAATCACATGTATTTGATGTGACAAATACACAGCTATTGCGTCTGTGGGGTGATTTTTGGTGTGTCGAACCTAATTTCATGTGGGTAAAGAGCACTATTCAAAATAGCGTAAAGGTGAGTTATTATCTTTCAACCATAAGAATGCAATTTTTTAAATAAAATTAAAAAATTATTTCTAAAATTTTTTATTGCAAAATTCTATTTTTAGGGCTAAAAATTTACCTCAGCCTTTCAATAGGTTTTGCTATTGTTATACAATTTCACTTCTTTTTTTTTTCTCTAATGCTGAATTAATGTCTATTGATTCTTGTGGTTTTGGAATTTTTTTCGTGCATCAAATTGACAATTGTTTTTAGATAAAAAGTTTAATAAAGTAGGCCAATAAATTACTTTGGACGATGTTAGAAGGCGAACTGTGTGTTTTAATGATATTTTCTTAGTCAATCAGAATTCTTCTACCCTCTTTTTGTTATCTTGTTCCATTTCAACAAAACTACTATATTTTTTTCTTAAAAAAAAAGGAAACAGATTTGTAGCCCACGTAGAAAATGAAATTTAGCCCAATAAAATTAAGGCCTTCTTCGGCCCATTACTTAAGTCTCTTAATACTTTGATGTTAACTCTTTAAGCCCAAGTACTAAAAACCTGCCTATCCACTTTGAAGATTATCAATATTTTCGGCAACTCAACTTTATTCTTGCAAAACGGGCCACTCATTTTCATAAATTCGGTACAACTTAAAACATGAACAGCCAAACCTTGTGGTTCTTTTAAGCAAATAAATTGCAACTTATAAATTGTAACTGAATAACCCGAATGTACGTATCACCCGTTTTCACCTTAGCACATGTCACCTTGCAGTATCCATTCACCTCCAATATCCCCCAAAATCGTTGCAAGGATTACAATTATTTCCATCAACCTTCCATTTTGAACGGCCCCTATTATTACCACCCACGGAAAGAGTAGAACCAATGGTGGTGGATTCAAAGTCATCATGCTAGTCTTGTCGCGTATATCAAACTTTAGTATGTTCCCCCTCGGTATGATTAATCGCTACGACTAACTAGCTCCAAATTTATGTCAACGAAATCAAAATTAAAGCCTTCACCTCATCGATGAAACTAATATTAATTGAGCTTAGATGGGTACAATTTGATTAAACTCAACTTGCAACGTCGCTCAAACATCCTCTTCCATCAGAGGAAAGAATAAGCCTCCTATATGATGTAGTTGACCCATCAAGAAGGTTTTTTCGTACACCTTCAATAGTTGCTTCCATGGGAGGTAGACACCATCATTTCCTCGTCCGGGACAATAAATTACAAATCATGCGATAACGGTAGACGCTCCCACAAACGCCTCGTGCTTTATGACTTTCCATTTGTCTTGACCCGTCTTATCCAATCTCCACTTGAAAGGCTTCCAAAAATTCACTGTAAAGGTAATTCATGATTTGTATCTTCCAAAATCTGCATTATGACAATCAAATTTCTCGAGCCTGTACGCTATTTCTAGCCTAGAGTTATGATGCCACTTTTTTGGCGGTCGGGCCAATAATCTGGGAATCGATCCCAAACCCAAGATTGCAGAGAACATTAATCGAGTAATTACCAAAACCAAGACAATAAAGCACAACAAGTAAACAAGTACTAAGGAATATGAAGATATATCGAGGTTTATTCAAACCAAATCCTTCCGACCTTCCCCAAACTTTACTATAAGTGAACCCAAATTACAATGAAAATCATCTAACAAGAATCCTCGTAGCGGAACACTCACCCTCTAGAACCCGAAAAATTGGCTTTGAGAAAATCAATTAAAATATCCTCCTCGTGTTTTTACCCTTTTTACATATTTCTATGTTTCGCCCCTTGTAACCTTGATTGAAATGGAAACGACTTAGCCAAATTTGAAGTGGAAATAATCAAGGGCAGAAGTATTGCATGACCAATGGTGGCCGTGTCAACCCCAGAAGTTCGGAAAAACGTCAATTTTTACGTGAGAATTGCATTCAATTTTCATTACGTTGGTAGCCGAGTTGTCTACCTCTCGGACTTGTAGATAAAAGATGGAAGATTCGAGTCCCGGGCCTCTTTTTTTTTTTTTTTTTTTTTCCAGTTATACCTTCAATTAGTTACTAATTTACATAAATGATCGCCATAGTCCTCAAAGCTTAAGTTCCAAGGACAATAGCCCCCCATAACTTGGAAAATTAATGCATTAGGTCCCCAAAGTTCATAAAATGATGTTACATATTTGGGCTCTTAGACTCTTATATCTTTTTCCCTCGTGCACTTAACCCTTAGTTTTTTATTTTTACTTCCAATTCTTTATCTCTCTCTTTCACCAATTTCACCAACATTAGATCTGCATAAACACAAATTCAAATTTGTATGGTTTCGTATCACTAGTGAATGTTAATGGAATAGGTGTTCGTTTGATCTATGTTAGAGCAATTTATTCGATCCAACTACTTTTTGTTTGTTCATTTGAAAAATACGAAAAACAAGTATTATGGATTTGCAATTCAGGCTGCCTTTTGGTTATTGTATACACTTTATATATTTCGCTTTTACGTATTTTTATAAAGGATTATTCCCTCTCCATGTTCTTAGCATTCATTTCATTTCATTGTTCTTTTTGTAAAAAGTTTGACAACCCCAGAGTTCGATTACTAGCTCCGCCCCTGAAAACAACAGCTTAAAATTGAGACAAACATTTAACACAAGCATACCATTGACCGCCTATCGACTCGTGCACTTTGAACAACTCTATTTTTCGGCCAAACTTGATTTCTTAGAAGAATTCTTTCTCAAATTCCGTATGCACTTGGATTTATGCCAATCCTCTACATATTAGTCATTGAGTTATAAGATAAGAAGGGCCACAATGATAATAAATATGCACTTTAATCTAAAATCTTCACCAAAATAAAAATACTGGCAAACAAACTTCCAATTTACGACCAAAGCTTCTGCATATTTGATTAATTGATATTGTCAATATCCATTAATAGGTCCTTAATTGTATGTTTTCTAAAATTTTATGTGGAATTAATCTATCTCTTTTATTACTTGCCTCATTCTTATGTATTATCAAGTTGGAGTTGTAATAGCATTTTTCAATCATCTAGCGACATTTAATAACCTCATCTTTTTATTTTTCAGGGTTAACTACAGAATTGGTCCTCATAGTTTTAACAAAGATTCTATTTGGTTCCTATAGTTTAAATTGCAATAGTTTTTTTTTTTTTTTTGGAAATTATTCAATTGCAATAGTGATAGTCCCTAATTTTTTTAATAAAAACGGATTTTTTACTTTTTATGTATTTAAAGTTATCCTAAATTATTAAAGTAATGCCAGTTGACCAACTTAAAAGTAAATTATTATTTTTTAAATCATATATTTCATTATCATATCTAGTTTGATCACCCTCATATCAACACTAGGAAAATAGTTGACCCCCTTTTTTAAAAAAGTAAGCAGATTATGTTTGTCTTGTTTTTTCAAAATTTGGGACTGTTGCTATTATAATTGAAACTATTGGGAGTAATAGATTCTTTTGTCCAAATGGTGACTATTAGTACAAGAACATTCACAACACATTAGTTAAAAATTTATTTTTAGTTATTTTAGCTAACAAATGTATAAAATTCTTAAAAATATTCATAAATTAGATTGGCTAAGATAATTACTATTTTTTGCTAAAGTTACCTATTCACTGTAGCATTTCAAAAATAATTTATCTTTCCTTTCTTTTCTTTCTCTATTGTTTCCTTCCGTTTATTCTCTTTTTTTTCTTTATCTTTTCTCATTTTTAATTGAAAAGTTATAACTAATTTAACATATTTGTGTATGCACATTAAAATTTACAATCCATATTGATATATATATATAATAATTTTGTATAATAAATTATAAACAATTATTTTTTATTTTCAATGTTAATTTTAGATATATATATATAATAAAAATAATAATAAGTAAAAAATTATAAAATAAATTAATAAACTCATCATATTATCAATTTTAATTAGATGGTTAAGTAAGTAGGGTTTTGGTAGGGGTTTAGACAAAAGAGAACGTGTAAAGATTCTAGTGGTGGTGGGGTGGGTGGGGCCTGGGCCTTGATTTTTATTTTCCCAATGTAGAGAGAGACCCTGGAAATAAGGGCAGGCAGCGCCGTTTAGCTTTTTATTTTTGGACCTAATAGTTCTTCAACTACTTAAATAAATTAACGATAAATTATACTTTAGACCCTTCCATAATGGTCCGATCGTCAATTGCATCCCTAAGCTTTGATTTCTGTCATTTAAGCTCCCCAATTTCACACTCCCTATCAATAGTAATCCAATACTCTAACGGAAGAAGTTAACGCCGTTACTTATCATGATAGGCAAATGATGAGTTGTAAATTAATTATGCTGTTTTTGCTTCAAAATAAGTGTAAAAATTTTTAGAAATAATTAGAAATTAAAAGATTGGACTAATCAATTTGTATTTATGAAAAAAATAATTTGACCCTTGATAATTGCTAATATTAGCCAAAAAGGTATGCCTATAAAAACTGCAAAAAATATTGTATAATTTATAAAGTAAACCTTCAATACGTATGCTTGTCTTTTTGAAAGTATATTTTTCTACTAAACTTAAAAGAAAAAGAAATACTTAGATTAATTTTTTAAAAATATTTACGATATAAATTTCTACATAAGTAAACATTTCAATGTTTATGAAGCATTTACTGTAAGACAAACTATAAAAGTGGTGGGAAGATTATTAATAACATCTGCAAATATTCTATAATTTTGAACTTATATACTGCTATAACTAATATTAACATCTCTAATAAACAAGTCCACTTTTAAATAAATATAGTTTGAGATAATATTTTCAAAGAAACTAATCCTTTGAAGAAAAATAAATCCATCTTATAAAAAATGGATTTATATAAAGTTTAAACTTTTTAATAAAATATTTACATTAGTTAACAGAACACTAATACCGCTAGAGTTGTAGAACAAATGACGAGTGGATAAAAGTTGAAGGATTCAAATATCGGAAACTAAAATTGAGGGATGCAATTGGCTATTTGGTAATAGTTGGAGGCTAAAATATTGTTTACCCATAAATTTTGCTCTAAAATAGTAATGTGATAAAGGCATCAGATTCATATACTTTTGTATGAGCCACTTGCCCGCACGAAATTTAATTTATGGTTTTTATATTTGTTTTTCTAAGTGGGATCAAAATTTTGGATTACCCTTGTCACGTGATATGGCCTCAAAATCAGGGATGTGTTGTCGAAGTTGCTAACCCCACAAAATTTCAAAAACAAAAGTTTTTGTAATTGGTTACTTTTGGCTTGTCAATCAATGTGAATGAATCAAATTAAGTGTAATTACTAATCATGGTTGTGCTAATTTGCCATCTAAATGGTGTCACACTAAATAAGAAATGTGTTGATATGATGCCACTCCACTTTGGAGTTAATTTTTTTTAGCTGTTTCTATTTTTTTTTTCCTTTAAAATTATAGCATGATATATATTAGTAAGCTGTAAAGCACCTGATTTTAATAATTTACTCCTACTTTTTTAAGTGTATTTTTTGAAGTAACCTTAAGAGTGTTTTGAAAAGTTATTTCTATTTTTTTCCCATTAATTACCATAATAATTTCAATTATATTTATTATATTTCTCATACATATATACTTTTGCCTTTTTACAATAAAGATTACCACTTTACCAAATACTATACTACTTATCAAAGCAATTTTTAAAATTTACTTATCAAACATTGAAATTATATCATCTTTTAAAATCAAAATTTAAATGTACCCTTAAGAAGTAAATTTTAAAAAGTATTAGCATTACTAAACAAGGTCTTAATTTCGTATTTATTTAGTTACAACGGAAAAGAAATTTGCCTTTCCGTTGGAGTATAATTATTGGAACCGAACTGTACCGTTCAGTTGAACTAGTTTAAATGGGAACCAGTACTTGGTCCGTTTCAGTATGTTTGCAATACCGGATAAGTAATTGAACCATCAAATTCCGATTTAACAGGTGGTATTTTCGAAAATTGTGAACCAATAAAAATCAGTGAACTTTGCGGTTCACAACATGTATATTTTAAGAAGACCAATTTTACTTTAAATAGTTTCATAAAGCCTTATTTTCAATAACTGCTTTAGTTGTTTTTACATAAAATATAGGGTTTGAATGTTTCCTAAGTAATATAAAGTTCATATTCATAACCATTTCAGAGAGTTTTAGCAAATTTAACAAATCTTAGAGACGACATTGATACAGATTGAAGTGTGTAGAGGTATATTAAAATCCATGGGGAATAGAAATTTTAATTATTTTGACTATATTTAGTTTTTCTTAATTAGTTGAAGATTATTTATATTTTTCCACGGTTCTAGTCTTTTATTTTCAAAGCACTTGTTGGTTGATATGTTGCTTTTATTTTTTTTACCTAGACATATGATTTAATTAATAATGGAAAAGACTTCAACTTTCTGCTTCTAATTTTATATGAAAATAATTTATTTGTTTAATTAAAGATACAATGATATTTTTGTGATATTATTTAATATTTATATAATGATCCGTAGTTGAACCAGATAAACCAGAATTCAACCGTTGAACCAGATAAACCAGAATTCAACCGTTGAACCGGTGAGCCAATTCCTTAACTAATCCGTCCTCTAGTACGGTTCTGATAGCACTGCTTTGGAGCACTCGTCTTTCGCAAATACTTCTAGTGTATTACTGTTCGTGAATCAATATAAATTTCTATAATATTGCTTCATCGGTAGTATTTGCCTTTTAATATTAGTCCTATATGAATCATCGTTAAAGATCTAAATATACTCGTGACCTTTTCTTTAACAACCATTCTACAGAATCAAAGATACGCCTGTAGAAGGGAACATGGAATTTTTCTTGTCATATAAATTGGCAAAAGCCAAAAGGTACTAGAGTCTTGTGTTTTGAATATCGCTTCGTTCGCTATGGCATACTTTGGAACAGACCCAGGGGACTACCATGACGGAGGTGATGAACAGTCCCTATTTGGCATATGTGAACTGTAATGACTGAGATTAAATAAATTTTTTTATTTAATTTTTAAAAAAAATTCATATATTTGATTTTAACCGTTGATTTAAAAATTAATGATCCGAATACGCCAGACAAGAGCTGCCTATGGTGCTGCAAGGCAACTCGGCCCTATCACTTCGGAAGTATTTAGTATAACTTGGTCGACTAAAGATAGAACCAAGATGCCGCAATAAAGCTACTCAAACTCTGGTGGTGATGTTTGACTTTTATATTAAAGAAAATTAAGATTTTCACAAAATGTGTTCATTTTATTTCTTGGTGGTCATTCATTTGTTGCAGGCGCTTCTTCCCTTTGCTCATTATATATCGATTGTTGTTTGAGTGGTATGTATATATATATTTTTTTGAAAATTGTACTGGTCTTATTTGGTAAATTCTAAAATGCTTGATTTTTAAACTTTATTTCTACCTTTTTAGAAATGTTTTTAGAAACAGCCTGAAGGGATATTTTCAACAGATGCTTCTGTTTTTTCCATCAGTTATTATCCAAATAATCTCAATTATATTTACCATATTCTCCATTCATTCATACTTTTGTCTTTTGATAATAAAAAATAATATTTTTTCAAACAGTATACAACTTATCAAAATATTTAAGAATTTATTTACCAAATATTATAATTATTCCTATTTTTGAGAAACATATTATCAAAAACATGAACTTTGCTAAACTAGGCCTAAATTTTGAAATTTACGCTTCGTCCCTTTATTTACTCCACTTCAAAATTGTTTTACTTTTTCATTTTCCAATTCCCCAAAGAAATTCTAACTTCGTCTAATGTGCCAATCATGTGGTTAAGTGGATTAAGTTTTTACGGATGCAGCCATATTTTAGGTCATTTACTAGTGCATCGAATCGAGTATATACTATACAAAAAATAGTATTATTTATATGAACATGTTAGTGTACTATTCTCCTGCGAAATTAAAATTACCATTAGGTACTGTACTAATGAGCTAAACCGTTCAAAATCATGTTGGGGTTTTAATCTTTTGAGGACTCATTTTCTACGAGTCTCAAATAGAAATTAGGCCTACTAAAGTAAAAAAATTGAGCTTGAGCATAGCACTGCACGAATCACCAGGGGCTCGATCAGTGAGAGGCTCTGAGTAAGAATTAACCAAAAAAATAAAAAGCTGAAAATAAAAGGGAGGTGTCGACAAGGTGATGGATTATTGACAGTTCAAGATAGACTGTCAACAATCTATGTGCTGTCAGCACATAAATGTTTCATTCTACCACATGTCCAGCCTCTACCTTGTGTACGAAATGCCATCTTAGCCTGTGTAAACACATTTTAACATCTATTTTTAGTCTAAAACACATTAAGGAAGAGGGAGAGAGGTATAGGATGAAGTGTTGATGAAATTTTGCCTATTCCCGAGCCTCCTGAGCTATCCGATTCTTGAGAGCTATATCAAGTTGCCAAAACGTTTTAGACGCCTTGGATAAGTTAATCATTGAATTTTTAGGGATAAATTAAGAAAGTTAGCAACCAAATTCTTACATGCAAAGCTATATAGCTACATAGTTAAGCTTATAAGTGATAATTCTTCAAATTTTGCCTAGATCCTCTCCACATATGATTAGTTAAATTTTGGGGACGTATACGTTTGGATAACTAAATTGCGTTTTTGAGACTCTCTATGGACGACTTAAGGTATGGTTAGGATATCCCTCAATTAAACTTAGTACCATTTGATAATTTTGGTAATTTTTGTTATTTTCATACATTTTTATTGGAGTTTATGATAAATTAGCATATAAAACCTTCATGCATGTTAGTTTTAACATTTTTGGTATAAATAGAAAGTGTAAAAATGAGGAAAATTATATGTTTTCTAATTTTAAAGGAATTATAGGGAATTTTTAGTAATTTATGGATATTTATGGGAATTGTGAAAATATAGGAAAGTTTGAACAAAATAAATTGAATAGCATAGATGGCAAAATAGATTTTAATATTATGAAAATTGTTGTCTTACATTATAAGTGTTGGTCCGTAGGCAAATCTTAAGAGATGAGGAGGTGAATTGTAATTTTAAAAATTAATACAAATAATAACAATCAATATTAAAATTAGAATGAGAAAAGGAGAAGGAAATGTAAACTCGTTTATAGTGGTTCAGCCAAAAATCTTTCTTGATTTCCTACGTCCACTCTCTCAAGTCAAACTGCTTGAATTTCCGTTATGACCAACGAAATAATTACATAATACCGATTATCTTACCGGGTGCTAATCACTCCACTTAAAATAATCCTTCAACTCTTGCAGTATACCCTCACAATGATTAACAAAGAATCACAATAAAGTTTGGAAATAAAAAATTATAATTTTTCTCTTCTCTCTCAAAGATATATGATACACAGATTTAGAACACTTTTGAGAGATCTAATCACATTAGAATGATATAAAAATTAAGTTTGGTGTGGCTTGATTTGGACTTCAATTGCTCATAAAAGTGAAAGTGGATTTTTGAGCTTTTTGAACACTTAGATCTAGCTTGTATGAACAATTGGATAAATAGCCTTGTAATTCTTGTTCATCAAACTCAGATTTGAACCTCTTTTTTTGTGTATTGAAGATGAACTAGCCATTTTTTGTTATTAATTGCAAGATAAACAAGTTGAGTTGCAATCAAATATGACTGTTATGATTAAATCTGTAGAGTGTACCGTTACATAGGACTTATGTACCGGTACTCATTGGTGTTCTATTACACAGATACTTGTGTATCGTTACTCAGGATCATTTCTCCTTGCATAGTTCTTTGGAAACCGTCACATCGGCTAGATGTAGCGTTAGGTGTACTAGTACACTAACTTTGCATACTGTTACTCTGCATCATGCTTTTCTTTGTAGAGCTATTTGGAAGTTGTCACCCTAGCTATGTGTAGCGTTATACCTGTGGTGTTAGCTATGCGCAGCGTTATACCAGTGGCGTACCGGTACACATATTATTTTACTTCATGTTTTTCTTTGTAGAGCTCACTAGAAGTCATCACACTAATTAAGTATAGCATTATACTTATGGTATATTGTTATACTAATTTTGTGTACCATTATTTTGCTTCATGCTTTTCTTTGTAGAGCTCACTGAAAGCCGTCATACTAGCTAATTGTAGCATTATACTTGTGGTATATCGTTACACTAATAGAAATCTTTATCATGTGAATACTATTTAATTTTTTGCCAATATTATTCTGAAATAGCTTGACAAGCACATTAGATTACGGAATCTGGAGCGATAATTAATATTATTATCTTAAAATTTTATCATCAAAATACTTTAAAAAAATTTCGATAATTTGATTCAACAATCTCCCCATTTTTTATGATAACAAACTTTTGACGATAATATTAAAAATGTTCCCCCTTAATAAGTGCAATATGTGACAGTATAAAAGGATGTGATCAGTTTTCAAAGTCTATAACTATACAAGGGCATATTTAACCCAATCAAGTATACAATAGGCACGTTTAACCCAATAACATATGCAATGAGCACATTTAACCCAAAAATGAAAGTAATAGTAAGATGAATAAACTTTGAACAAAAATAAAATAAACTTTGAACATTAAATAAACCAAACATCCATAACAATTACATAATCATGTATAACTTCAAAGTCATAATATAACAAACCTAAAAATAGAACAAGACATGAAAAAAACACATGAAAACGAAAACACAAAAACACTTTCTCTTACCCCAAACACATCAAAATAAAACACTCACCTTCTCCCTATACTTCCCCTAACGCCTACACTCTCCTACCTACCCCCTACACTTAACATTACTCCCCTTTTGACATCATCAAAATATAATCGTCATTGTTATCTTCACCACTTTCGTCGTTGTCGTCTTCACCGCCTTCTTCACCATGAGATCCACTTTTGTTGTCCCTACTTTCTTCGGCGTCTTTTTCACCAACTTCATTCGGAAGGTAAATGCCATTATCGCTCCACTCACTGTCATCATCATGATTAAAAAGATTGGTCTCGGGTCGGATTTCGAGAGGAGTAAGTTGGTAAAGATAGTTGTTTTTTTTATTAACTTTTTCGATTTTCTTCTTTATGCGAGATAGATGTTTGAAAATTTTAGAAGTGGAGGAATTAATGAAGTCGAAGAGAGTGGAGAGAGTTAGATTCTTAGATTTTAATTTTGGAATGGAGGTTAAGGAAGAAGGACGAAAAGAATGGGGTACGGTAATGCCATAAAGTGAATATTTGGATTATCACTAAGAAGATCGATGTATGGTCTTAAGACTTGAATGTTATTCCAACACCAAATCTTTAAAACTCGATCAAATTTGATATTGGCTT
>MKEJ01071459.1:0-16424 GCA_001753735.1 Embelia ribes | reverse complement strand
TTTACCATTATTCTATATACATTGAAAAATGTCCTATAATTTTTTATTAAATATATATTTCTTTACGTATTGAGAATTTTCACGTATGACGTATTATATATTTGGAACATCACTTGGTATAACACCTGTGGGGAAACTACACTTTTAGCATAAAATATAGTCATAAAAATAAAATAAAAAAATAATGTTACAAGTCCACCCGAACAATTCCATTTTGAAATCATAATAAAAACTAAATCATGACCAAAAAATTATCTGATAAATTTTTTTACCAAAATTTCAGAACTATTTCTCTTTAAAAGTTATTGATTCCATGGAACTCTAGTATAGTTGATTGAAAAGAATTTCATGTGATATATACAATCTCTAAAAATTGTAAGAAGTACTTCTTATTTGAGTGTTGCAAAATTAGAGAGTAAACGTTTACTTTAATATAAGATCATGTGATTAAATATATCAATTTCTATATTTATCTTTTTCTATAGTTTAGTAACTTCACTTTTACTCATTGTTTACTTGACTTTTTTTCTAGCAATTTTGATTTAAATATGTATTAGTACTTAACTAAAAATTTTATTATCATAAAAAAATTTATGTTAAAAAATGAACCAAAAAATTTCTTTTTAAAAATCCTGAATTTCTCCATATTTAATGATCACAAACTGCGAAGCTAATGATTAATGAAAAAAATATAAGAACCCAAATATAATAGGCACCAAAAAAACAATAACAAAAATAACAAATTAACCACAAATAACAAAGAAGAGCCAATTATTTGTAAAGATAAACCTGAAGCTAGTAATTAATCGAGAATAAAAGTAATCTAATAAACTCATTGCTCTTCTTTGCAAGGTCCCTTGTGCCTATTTTGATTCATAATTTTCAACATTTGGATTTTTATTATATGATATATATTCTTTTGTCTTTGTTCTTTGTTTTTCTATATGATTAAAAATATGATATGATAAGATATACATGATATATATTGTTTTGTATATTTGATTAATCTCTACTCATTTAATTTCTTTTTCTGTAATCTCTATATATTTTTTTTCTTGTAATACTATATTTTTTTAAATATTTGCATGATCTTATTTGTATAGAAATATTTTTTATTTGATTATTTTTTAAGTATTAATTATCGTTTTCTATTTTATTTATCCATTATTGGATCTTTTATTAGTGAAAATTTTCGCCCATTAGAAATTCCATGTGGCGCCACACATAATATTTATATATGGTATAGATATGGTTCTAATCGATCATATCTATACTATAGAAGCACCTCCAAGGCCCAAAAAGCCTTCCATAGAAAATATAAACTTCAATATATTTCCTAAATAAAAGCTCACTTTTCAGCAATCAAGTTAGTAGTAAAACCAATATGTTGTTGAAAAGCCTGCACAACATATTGATGGGTATTGTAGAACTGGGATGATGGATGAAGTCAATAATCTACACGATGTGATGGTGAAAAAAGGACTTGAGCCAAATGTTTTCTCCTATAACACAATTGCTTCTGGACTTTGTAAATTAAATCGGCTTGAGGAAGCAAAGAGCTTACTCTGGGCTATGGTGGATAAGGGTGTCGTTCCAAACACAGTTAGTTACACTACATTGATTAGTATATATTGCAAGGATGGGCACTTTGTGGAAGCTAAGAGGCTTTTAAAGGAGATGAAACATAAGGGTGTTATGCCAAATGCAGTAACATATAATGCTATAATAGATGGGTATAGCAAGAAGGGAAAGATGACAGAAGCTCGTAAGCTAAGAGATGAGATGAAAAGGAATGGAATAGGGCCAGATGTTTATACATACACGTCGCTTATACATGGAGAATGCATAGCCGGGAAGGTAGATGAGGCATTGGAATTGTTTGATCAGATGCGACTAAAGGGTCTAACCCCAACTGTTGTGAGTTATACGGCTATGATTTCGGGTTTGTCAAAGGTGGGGCGATCTGATGAAGCTTTTCGATTGTATGATGAGATGAAAGAGAAAGGAATTACGCCTGATGATACTGTTTACTCTTCGCTTGTGCAAAGCCTTCATTGAATCTCTTATTAGCTAGAAGGGATTGATTTTGAAATGGTTTGTATGTTAGAGCATGTGTTCTCTCTAGTGCACTAGAAAGCACAAATACTCCAAATTGGGTGCCGCATCCTTGTCGGATTCACTAGGGATACCGACACTCGTCAGACAATCTTGGACACGTGTCAAACGAGCCATGTGGCGTATCTGAACTTCCATTTATTAATTTAAAATTTTAAATGTTGGATACTTAGAGGAGATGCCGGAAGCACCTGGTGGACATGATGGTGGCTAAATTGTTGATGTGGATGAATAGATTAGATAGTTTGTAGATCTTCGTGAACAAATTAGAAATTGATTACTCTTAAAATGAGCTCAATATTTGGTTTTGAGTGTTTTGGTGGAGATGTTTTAGCGACTTTTGATAGTGGTACTAGGTTATAACATTGTGAAATTGCTAATTGTTTTTTATAAGAACTCAAAAACCAATATGCTATGCAACTTTTTGTTAATTTTTTAGTGTTTTATATCTCATACTAAACAATGTATAACATTATTTACTTGTACAAAAATTATTATATGTATAAAAATATGCGGAATTTTTGTTGTATCTGTGTCCGACATTTTTCAAAATTGCCGAATCTGTATCCGTACTCGTGTCCGAATCCGCATATGTATCCAAGTCTGTGCTTCTTAGAGTAATTTTAGTGGAGGTCTATGGGCTTTAATAGAAATGAATAATGTCACATCCACTAAACTTAAAAATGGAATTAATAATCAACAGAAGTCCTAGTTGAAAGGGATCACTATAGCAAACCCCCCATTTGTTGGGGGATAGAACTAGTATAGACGGGCTGGTTTGAAGGTTTCCTAATGAGTTCATGAGCTCATTGAAGAGCTGTAGGTGTCTTACTACTCGCCAAAGTCTCATAATTTATTAGGATAAGAAGCAGCTTAAATGGTAAGAAGAGACTTGACGAATGGCTGGGTGATGATAAGTGTAACTTTCACTACATTAGGTTGCATTTGATTTAGGGTTTAACATCCATAATTTCAAATTAGGGACATTTTTGAGGTCGTAACTATAATATAATAGTCATACATAGTTTTTTACCAAATTCGCTTTGAAAATATTTGCCAAACAAATGTAGTTTGAAAAATCATAATTTGAAACAAGAATTTAATTTTCATGCACCGATGTATAGATTTCATATGCTAGCGACTATTGTATGAATGATATATATGCATATTTTGTGGCCCCCACATAGAATTATGGACACATGTTATGTATACAAGTCTTCTAGTGTATGGTAACTTTACATCGACTGTGGATGGAAATTAAACTTCTTGAAACTATACTTTTTCCATCAAACTACCCAAAAGAAAAAACCTAGTTCCCTATTAGGTCTTTTTTGGTTTCTACCGCAACAGGAATCACTATTTCAAATTGTATTTTTTTCCCAAAACCAAAAAATCAATATGAGAAGTTGCAGGTTCAAACTATGAGTTTTCAAATAAAACAAAAAAACTAGAGTTTCAAGCTTTGCTTTTATGTCAATGTGGAGAAAAAAGACAGTTTCAAACTGAGACATTTTCTCATAGTAAGTATTTTGAAATCGAGTTGCGTTTGATAAACGTTTCGTAAAACTACATTATCTAGGTCAAAAAGTCAAATTTATTTATACGAGTAAAACTATGGAGTGGTCGGATATGTATACGCAATGAAGATTTCAAATCATGTTAGTAGGCTAGTCATTTAAAAATTTGAAATTCATTATGCTAAGGTCCTAATACTATATAAACTTTGATTCCAAAATCATGCTTACTTTTGATAAATTACCCTCACAATTTTAAGACCCAAATTTTGACACGAACATGCTAGGGAATGAATTCAATTTATACAAGTCTAGCAAAGTAGCTCTAAATCCCTCGCTTATGTATCAATCTTTACACCAACGTTGAAGGAAACTTTTTCTCATATGAGTAAAAGTTCCCTCCACCAGCGGTGTAAAGGTGAATAAGTGGGGGTTTAGAGTATGACATATATGCATTGAACATGTTGACCCCATCAAATAATAATGGCTAATGCACATGTATCATGTTCTAAATTCCCTGCTTATGTATCAATCTTTACACCGGCGGTGGAAGAACCCTTCTCATTTTCTCCGCCGCCGGTGTAAAGATTGGTACACAAGCGGGGGTTTAGAGCGTGACACATATGGATCGAACATATGGATCCCACCAAATAATCATAGGTAATGCACATTCGTCGGCAGTGGAGGAAACCTTTTTTTCTTTGAATATTTATTAGTCTCTTTTTGGAATTTGTTATATCAATCCGCTATTACAAGTTCAAATTCCAACTATAAAATATTGGGGTTTGTTTAGGTAATGTCTCCGAACGGGAATAAGTACAACTACCACAGTGCGGACCTTGTAGGAGAAGGAAAGTTTGCTTTCCACGCGGTGGAGAGTGGGAACTACATTACTTGCTTTACTGCTGTTAGTCACAAGCCTGAGACAACAATCACTGTGGACTTGGAGTGGCAGAGTGGTGTTGCTGCTACAAATTTGCCTAGTGTTGCTAAGAAAGGCTCAGTTGATGTAAACTCTCTCTCTCTTTTGAATGCTCTATTTTTCTCTTCTTTGACTCGAGTGTGTTTACTAATAGTCTCATTTAGTTGTCTTCATATTCTCATTGCTTTGATATGCTATACTATGGATTGCAACAGGGCTGGTTTGGACGGTTAAGCCTGAACTCTAGTGCTCATTATGTGGAGTTACTCCCGCATACCCTATCCCAGATCCGTGACGGGGTCTAAATTGCGACCACAGCTCATTTAACATGACCGAATAGAATTTTTAATTTCTGAATAATTAAATTGAACTAAAATGATAGAGTGAAAAGGACCATATTAAACCGAAGGTAGATTTTACATGTATAATTTTTTGAGGAAAAAAAAGTATTGTAGAATATGAGCAAAAACATGAAAGATGTTTAAAACAGCATAGAACCTACGATTTCAGTGAGTTTTAGGGCAAGGGTGACCTAGTCCCTTTTCCACCTGTAACCTGTTAAGAACTCCCCAAATGCACTCCATCTTTTAAGCAAAAAAACATAAGAGTTTGAGCTTAAAAGTTACAACCAAACAGGCCTTTAGTATTATTCTTTTACAGCATGGTGTGTGGAACTTTTTTATTTATTGAGAGTACTTGGTTTATGTTTTATCTTTTATGCTCGATTAGTAAAGTTAATAAGTTATGTCATTTACGTATCATTTCTGTTTTCAGTTAACATAATTAATATTGCAATCAGATTCATCTTTTTGGGAATATGCTGAGTGGTCCTTTACCATTTTGTCACAGGCTATGGAGCAAGAGCTGAAAAGGTTATATGAAACTGTCCAAGATATACATACGGAGATGTTTAATCTTCGCGTAAGGTGAGTAAGAAGGCAGTGAATACTGTCTTTTCATGGGATTTGTCTTGATAAGTTCCCTCTTATAGGTACATTCATTTTGAGAAGCTCTTTCTGCAATTTTCTGTTTAGGTATTTAGGGTTACAGTTTTATTATAGGAAATTTATATTTTCGGTCGCTTTTGTCTCACTTTACCTGTCAAAATGTAAAAACATAAACCCCAACCAGATGGCTTGTGCACCAATTTGAACCAAAACCCGAAAGCGTCAAATGTCTAGCATTAGAATGAGCCATAATATCGCCTAAATGTAAATGGTGTGGGCACAAAGTGGGAAAAAACTGTAGTTTGGGAGTTAACACTTCAAATTGGTAGTTTGGGGGTCAATGGGACGGGTTTAATTTGTAAGGGTACTTTTCCTTTTATCATTGACAACCAATTGGCCATGAATTTTTTAGCACTTTTTTTTTTGGTCACTTGCATCCTCGTTTTTAGAGGTCTAACATTAATATTATCACTCTTTATATCTGGTGCACTTATAAGTCTCCTTATTACATGCCCCCGTGCATGAATTTTGTCATTTTATTTTATTTTTCCTAGTCCTCCGAGTACTTCTTAACTTATGCGTCTCCGATTGTATCATTTACTTCAGTTTTGTTACATATGCATTGTATGGCTGTTGCAGGGAAGAAGAAATGCAAGAGCTTAACAAAGCTACAAATTCCGAAATGGCTTGGATGAGTTATGCTTCAGTTGTAATTTGCTTGATGGTTGCTGGTTTGCAATTATGGCACTTGAAGTCCTTTTTCGAAAAGAAAAAAATCATTTAAAAAGTGCGGGGTTGACTTCTTTTGCTCTTTCTTTTTTTGTAGAACCATTTACACAATCAGTTACAGAAACAAAAAATTACAAACATTTGTTGGACACCTTCTGCATTGAATTTGTATGTGCGACTAATTCTTGCACTCATTTTTGTTTAACTACTAATATTGGGGTAAAATCATTCTTATTTTTCTCCGTTCTAAATGATCTCGTCCTGACTTTCAGAGCATCCCAAAATCTTTCCGTGTGGGACGTGTTTTGCTTTCAATTATCTTGTAATTATTGCCATTGATCATCAAGGTGCATAAATCAAGTCCCCACAATGCTTTTGGGTTGTCCGTAATGCTGTTGAAGAATAGAACCATGTCAATAGAATCAGAAATACAACGCAGCGATTCGGAGAACATCATGACCAGACTTTGTTACTAGCAAGTAGCAATCATTTTGATTGTCAATAAAATGGATTAAATAGCTCTTCGATCCTTCCATAGAAAGACCACAGCATATGCGTATCATGATGCAAAAATTTTTATGAATCAGTATACATTCTGTACGACCTATACAATGGTAATTAGTTACGAATATAAGTGTTGTTAAAGGCGCTTCGGGTGCTCGCACAAGACCAAGACGAGGCGAGGCCTGGGTGCAAGGCTCCCTTTTATCCATTGAAAGGGCACCATTGAGCTCTCACCTAGGGCCAAAGTGGGGCGTGGCCTGAGTGTGAGGTTCCACTAAAGAGGTGCCACTGGGCTCTCACCTAGAGCTAGGCGCTTAAGAAGCTTGCTTTTTCAAGTTAAGCCTCTAGACATGAATTTTTTCTAAAAGATTTTGACAGATCTGAAAGATTTTGTTCGAAATCTAACAAAGTGCCTTTGAGTGTGTGAATATAGCAAGATGAGGGGAGAAGAAACCAGATGTAATCTTCATTGGGGCATCAAAATGAGGAACGAGCACCAAAGGTGATGAAGGCCCTGGGGCCTCAAAGGCGCCTAGAGCATTTAACATTACTAATAAACTTGAAATTTACCTTAGATTTCATTTTTTTCTCTTTATACTTTTATATATTGTACATAATCGGTGCACTCTTTATGGTGCATGAATTTTAGCACAAAATGAAGGCATGCATTCATGGTATACATTTTTGTACAGGTTGTGTCTTATAACTCAATAAGCAGTTTCTTTGTTGGTAAGCAAATCTCTTAAACATAAAAACCCCAAAAACCAACATCAAATGCATTTAATCTCACATACAAATGCTACAAAACCTGTAATATGCTAGCTCTCTACACGAGCACCTTCCGGAGTAATCGTTTCATCAATAGAGGGAACAGTCTTGTGACCTAACGATGCCTGCTCCAAATCTTGATCCGGGAAAACTTCGTTTTGTAAATTTGGATAAATGTTTTTCACATGCAACCATGTCAACTCCCATAGGCTGTCCCCACCGAGGGCACTCCTTTGAACGAGCACCCCTCTCGTCTTCATCACAAACAACATGTTCTTGAGCAGCTCGGGCACAAGCTCTTGTAGCTTCTCACTTCTCTTTCCCCTCACTTTCACCTTCATGTACTTCTCCATCCTCCCAAGTACACCCAACCAAAGTTTACAAAAAGTAATTACCTGCGAGAGCTCATGTATTAACAGCAGAAACACTTTCGAGAGAAGCTTTAAAGCAAGTATCAAAGTTCCTTCAATGTTTCGGTAATCTTTCTGGGATTGACCCTCTGCGATCTCAGGCAAATCATCAAGCACTGTGAATATAACTAAATCAAAACACTGTAACCAAAACCCGTTTGAGATGTTGATCTCGTCCCAACAAATCAAACACATCTGCAACGAAAATAGCGCATGGTTACGAACTTCTTCTCTCTGATCCAAACAAACTTTTCTCAAAGCCTGAACAAGCCTTAGCCACATCTCCCCGATATTCTGAGACATTTTAAAAGCCTCAGCTTCTCCCAAAGTCCCCTTAGCTTCTCGGGCCCACCTAGTTAAACACAAAACTGAGCTCGCCATGAGATCCAACGCCTTCACAGAACGATCGACCTGTCCAACTCGGGACTCAGAAAACTGCCTTGCCGAGTCTATGCATAGGACAAAATTGGCCGGAGACAGGTGGGTCCCATCAGACATTATAAAGGACAAAGCATCAAACCCAGCTTCGGAAGCTTCTGGATGACGGGCCGTGATGGAGAGCAAGGATGTAATCGTCCGCCACCCCATTGGGGAGCAGATGTGCGACGCGTTAGCCTTCACAAGACGACTAACTTCCTGCGTAATCTGTTCACAGTATGCATCCGCCACGCGGGCATCGAGTTTCAAAACCAGCTGTAAAGACCTCAAAAGTTCATCGGCTAGATTCTCTTTGTAGGGCAAAAGCCTCTGGCAAATACGTAGGAGCCCAAACACAGCCTTCTCAACAAGAGCACAGGGCATCACTGTCGACTGGACGATGTTGGTTATGTGGTCGTAAACCCCCTGCCAGAGTATCCCTATCCTATCCCGGTTATTCAGCGTTATTGCTATCAGCAGTTCCAAGCAGAAAACAGCTGTGTCTTCGTCTTCGGAAGAAGTTCCCCCTTTTTGGGGTCGGCCAGCGGCCCAGATAAGAGCCCGTGCCAGATGTAATAGAGAATCAGCCTGGAGAAACTTGCTCTCAGTGAAAATACCATCAATATGACACTTTTGTATGGTTTGTAAGGTACGTTGATGAGCTGCGAGTTGTTGATCAGTAGGTTGAGATCTTGGCTCTTCTGTGTCGAGAGATAAGAGCTGACTAAACCGACCCATGAGCCCAGAGGATCTTCTAGGAGTACCTACAGATGACATGTTTGACGAAGAGCGGGAACTCGTGAGAGGCTTTCCTTGTCCGGAGTCAGATGAAAGCTCAGTATCATCAGCTGCATCGCTAGCCACGCGAGCAGGGAGAAGGCCGAGCTTGTGCAATTTCAATATGCAGTCAAGGATATTCCGCCAACCTGTTCGGATGAAATCGCCATATGTATTTGCGATACTGAAGACAGTTATAGTTGCCATTCTGGCTTTTGCGTCATCGCCAAAAGCTAGTACAGGTACATCCATAAATGACGGGTTCAAAAGGGTTGTGAACTTACACAGAGACACAACTAGATCATCCAAAACATCTTCAAGGCGGTGACAAGATGAAATCTTTGCAATGGCTAGAAACCCGTCGATGCAGGTTTGGTACACTTCTTCATTCTCTGCGTGATCAAATACCACCGAAATAGCAGCAATGGCTGGGCCAGACATAATTGCAAACATGTCATGGTCAACGTATGCATTTGAATTCGACACAATGTACCGGGGTGTTTTTCGGGCTTTGTTCATTAGGTCTACCCATCGGCTAGGTGTCATCTCAGGGAAGCCCATGCCTTGTTCTGGAGTCGTACGTATCTCATTTTTGCAGATCGAGTCATATAACTCAGATAAAAACTCTCGAGGAAGGTCGCTGCCGCCATTGATGCGACGATTATTTCGGATAAAATCTTCCTCGGTCATCTTCTTCTTCACCTGTGCATTATGCTGATCTGTGTTCAGCATAATTAGTGAATATGACAACACAAGAGCAGCATCCTTGTCAGCTAGAGTTTCCGGGCATTGCTCATAATACCTCTCTGAAAAAGCCTCGAGAACCCTCTGTATTTTTTGTGATTCACCAGGAAGTCGGAAAGTCTCTAGGAACAATCGCAAAGCAGTATCCAAATTCATGCCTTCAAAATCAAAAGTCCCAGCAAATTCATGAAGAACCTGAACACAAAACTCATCGTGGTTTCCCAGAAAATCCCCAACTAGGTTCTTATCTAAACCAGCCGTGTATCGGAAAAAGCAAGCTACACTTTGGGGGTCAAGTTTGTCTGGTAAGAGATGCGTCCCCTGCAGAAACTCGAGTCCTTTCTTAGGATCTCGATTGAAATGATCTGCTCCTACCATCAACCTTCTTTTGATGAACTTTCTCCGTCTCACAAATGGGACCCACTGCTGAGGGTCACTGTAGTTATCACACTTCACCATCCAAAATGGAATATACTCCTCAATATTAACGGGCCCTTGTTCTGAAGTGATTGATCCATTGCTTATTCTCTCGGCCATTCCTTGTATAACCGAAATAAGACCATCCAACGCAAGGATGTGCATCGAAGATAAAGGGCAGTTCACTGGGAATGCGCTCCTAGACAACAAATTAGCTAAGTCTTCGAAAACATTACAGCAAGTTATATCGCAGTCCAAGTTTATATACATCTCAACCATAAAAGCTTTTTGCCTGCAGAAATCAACAAGAGCCTCCATAGCCACCTCTTGCTGAAGATAAGAAGCCCCATATCGGCATTGAGCAAGCCTCAAAATCACACAGGAAAAGAAAGCCTCGAACTGTAGCTTGAGCTCCGCGCGCAAATGATGGTACAGATTGAGAACAATGCTACATACCATTGAAAGTATAAGTGGACTCAACGACAAGCCAAATTGCATTAGGTTACGAAATAATTCATCCTGCACCAGACTTAGTAATCGGGGATGTTCGCGAATAGAGGGACCTCCCAGTTCTATAGCTGAATTAATCAACCCTAAAGCAAAGAGTGGCATGTCTTCATCAAAAGCTATAGTATTCGACCCTGGACCCAATCCCATATGCTCAACAACATTCAACAACGAACACAAGATCTGAAAGATCTCAACCATGCAAGGAACGCCAAATGGTTCATTCATTATGTGAAGATCATATGGAGTAGCAGCTTTTGCATTAGAAGATTGCACCGTATGTTCATCTATCATTCCCGTAGGCAGAGCATTAGAAGACAAACTCACAGAGAATGTTTGGCTATCATACTCAGAACTACCATTGCTGTTTTCTGAAGCCTTGGAACTGAAACTGTAGCTATTATCCATCACACCAACCTGCAGAACAAAATATTGCTTCATGTTAACACTTAAAACAGTATAGGTATTTACCTTCCATTCCTCCAGATGTCATAGAATAAAAAAAAAAAAAAAAATCCAGTAGAGAAGACAATTTATTTGCTCATTTAGCTACAACTTGAAGTCTGGCTTTGTAGCCGTGCCATAACACATCTTATTTTGCTTTCTGGGAAATAAGTTGAAAAACTAGAAACTACGAAAACCTAGACTTTTTAAGTTTATTTTTAGTGGGTCGTCTAAAATGTTTTTGCAAAACAGGAAACTGTCAAAATCCACTCAATTTCAAAATTGCTTAATTTATTTAACCAAGCACAAAATAAGCTTTATGTATATCCAAATGGTACTCAGCTAACTGAATGATGATTTACAAACTTTTTCACTAGGAACTAGCAAATAAAAAGAGAAAAACTATATGATCTAATAAGCTGCACCAAACACGCATCATGTGCTATGCTCTGTCCCTTCAAACGGAATAGGTAATTAAATGGAAACTTGTAGCTTGGCATATGATTACATCCCACTTGATGCCACTGATTAGAAAAGCTTCAATGAAATAGGCCTATCAGTAACAAAGATTCTTATTCCTGATTGAACCCCTACCACTAAGCTCCAAATTAAGCATTAGCACAATCTCATATTTATTATTACGACATCTCAAAGTCAGCCAGTGGTATATATTTGTACCCTGAAGAAGAGAAAAAACACAGAAGGAAATGACAATTTACCCCTTGCTTAATTGGACTAGCTCCTTCGAGCATCAGCCTCTCCAAATTGTTAACGTCTGATAAGTGTAAAAAGACAAGCCTCACAAGTTCATACATCGTCTTCCGAGCTATACGCTGTAACAACTCACCTTTTGTCCCAGCCTGATGAACTACCCGGAAACAAGTGTTCACTATAGTGCAAACCTGCTGATTACTCAACACAACAGATGTTTTACTTTTTATGCAGGCCAAAAGAACCTGAAGAATTTTCATCAAGACCACTTCCTCTGATGCAGGATCAGTCACCTCAAATCTGCAACTCGTCACAGCATCAACTACCAAGAGCATTGCTTCTTTAATATTCACAGTCTTTAGATCAAGCACATCAAGAGTAAGGATCTTGTAAACGGATGACAAAGCAACACCTGTGATTGGGGCACCAGTTTCATCTGATCGAATTACATCCAAAAATGGTTGAAGATAAACAGCTGGGTCAACGGTATACCATGAATCTTTCCAACCATAAATTTGCTTGCGCAATGCCTTCAATGACTGGATTAGAGAGTGCTCAAGCTGGTCATCACCAGACATCGACCGGCCTCCCCATCTCACATTCCTCCTCATGACAGCCAGAACAGCAGCTATTTCTGAGTTGATCATACATGCTAATGCAGCATTGTTAGACGAGGTAGTCTCACGGTCTTCTGGCTCTTCTTCAATTGCCTTAATTCCAGATGGTTGCTTTAGGCGACCCATATCCAAACAATTTCCTTTACTATGATCTTAAATTCTCTCTATAGATTAGCAACAGCTATGAAAATATACTAATCGCCTATGGACCCTATCCTTCACGACCTGTGTAAAAAGAGTAAATTAATATAAATAATAGATGTAGTTAGATTCAAATTGTGAGAAAGAAAAATGAATAAACGATCATCAAGAAAGAACTCTACCCAAAAGCATTTAGGAAATGAAAATATATCCACTTATCAATCTTTTCTATTATCCACTTCGCAATCTGTAATAAGAAGAGATTACATAAGAGAAATTCCATTACCTGGGGGTCTATTACTTTTAACTAACAAGAATAAAACCAATAAGTAACACAAAGAATCAGAAATTAGTGCCTTCATGCTACAAAAGGAAGTAAGTGCTACATTTCTTAGATAGGTGTTGACCTCCTCTAATACGTTTAAGCTAAGAACAACTGATGCCCTTTAACACACTGAATCAGCTGAGCCCTCCCCTATTAGTTTGTTCCACTTAATTGTTACCAAACTATGCGCTAGTATTCTTCTATCACCATCACGTATACTTCAAAACATTGAAATTGTGTGGTCCTAAGTGTAAGTTTCTTTCGTTTGACTGTTACTGAATTATGTCTGCTCACTCCTTTATGATCATCGTGTACTGTTGTTACTTTTGAAGCATCAGAGTGAACTTATAAACGGTTCTAAAAGTCACCGCTCTTTCTTCTCCTGCTTAAACTCCAAACAACTGAAAGCAAACCAACCAGATCCCAAAATTCCAAAGTAATTTGTTTGCAGAAAGTGGTTTACAGTTCCAGATTCCACAAAAATAGGGCCAGTCCTTCGATGGGTGAGCTCAGATGACAGAAGGCTAGTATTCAATGCAATGGTTACATTGTTTGCCCACGATTCTTGTTCGTAGCATTCAAACGCTTCCATGAAGTGGCAATCCTGGAGAGTTTTCATAAGATGGTTGTCCAGGTTGGACAGGATGAGTGAAAGTGATCAAGTGTTATGGTGGCAGTTGATCTGATAGATGGAAGAAGGAGAGGACGGGAGATCCCGCATTGCATGAACTAACACAAGCAAGAAAATAGGGTAGTGTGGAAAAAGTAATTAGACCTTGCACAAAATAGGCACATTTGTTTTCTAACTGAAAAGGTTATTAAAGCAATCTAACCAAAATCAGATCAAATCTGTACCAAAAGAAATACCTCAAACCACAAACACGGCATAAAGACAAGTACACAACTCTATCTATGCACTGTCTCGCAAAATGAACAAAGAGATCACTACTTGCTACTTTCTCCTTCCGATAATCCAAATTTTAAACATCACAAAAGAGCTATGTAACATTTTTCCCATACACTACGCATGCAAATCTCTCAAATAGAAGGCGTGTCAGAGTATTGCAAATTCAAAATGGACTAACCTAGCTAAAACAAAAAGAGTGACCACCCAAGAAAACATTCAATCACCAACCTGATACAAAACAATGCTTACAACCATTTTTTAATTTTGCGCACGTGCACATGTGCCTATATACATGCATATGGAGAGAGCAAGGGAGAGCGAGAAGGAGAGTGTACAAACCTCATGACGGAAATTGATCATAACACTGGATCACAACATTTTCCCTTCCTGTAAGTCAGAGTCAGACTGTCTTCCTCTGCATAGCCCAATTACACTAGGTTATCACCCTAAACGCTAGTTATAGCCGCAGTGTCAGAGTAAATCATGAACACTGTAAATTATGACAACATTAAAGATTCAGCAAGAACAGCAATACAATGTATTAACCACAGGATGATATTGTTCACTTGCAGAAACTACAAAGTCAGCAGGAAAAGGAAAGAGGTAAACCAATCTTAAAAATTAAGTGATGTGTCAAGGATCAAACATTGAATCCATACAATACCCAGAACCAGTGAGACATAGCTGTCAAAGTGAAGGAACAATTCACACATGCTGCAACACAGAGATTTACATGGTTCGCCTATTCAACGTGAATAGACTAGTCCATGGTAATCCTTTATACAATAAACAACAAACCAAACGGGCAAACCTTAATCTCAAGATTTGGGGTTGACCAGATGCAATTAAAATAAGATATCATATCGGGCCATTGACACAAATTTTCCTATGGCACTTTCCTATTTAAGGGTTCTACCATGTCTTTTCTTATCGCTTGCATCCACATTTTCAGAAGCCGACCTCTATCCCTCCTTACCATTTCCACATTAGCATTCTTGATTTTTCTAACTTGAGCACTCACAATGACATGTTCAAACCACGTTAGATGACTCTCATCTTATTTGGAGTTACTTCTAACCTTGCATGGAGCTCCTCATTCAGGATTTTATCATTCCTACTTTTCTTACACAGTTGTCTCAACATACATTGTCTTGTTAAAAGTTCTAGGAGCGCTTAAAACGCCAAAACCCATATCTCCTGAGGCAGGAGGCACCAACCAAGGTGCTCGCCCCGATTAATACAAGATGTCAATTATTCTTTCATTATCTTCTTCTTCTACCATGCATTAATCCCAAGAATTTGGGGTAGGGGTGCATGCGACTCGAGGACTTCCTCGGAGATCACCCATCCTAGTACTATTCTTGCCAAAACACGCTATTCTTAGAGTGCAACACGAGAACCTCCCAAAAGGTCAATCACACTAGTACTATTCTCGCCCAATCATGTTTAACTTCGGAATTCTGATGGGACCCGGTTCATAGGTATTGGTATAATTGCACCCATAAAATGTGATGGGTTTTCTGGTTGGCCATCACAACCTACCACTGCTTTTCTCCCTTATCAAGGCTTGAGACTGGCTATGCAATTACGAGAAATACATAAGCGGAGTGGTTAATTATTCCTTCATATAAGTGCATAATATCCTTAAATTCTTTATTTTTACTTATGTAGTTTGAAATGTAGGTTTTGTTTTAGGTGGAAGAAGTGGATGGTAACTTGGTATATCGTCGCCTTTCCATTGTTTATAATAGTAACACTTTACTTGGTAAGTAATAATGATAATATGAGTTCTCATGAAAATGACATGCCACAATATAAAAAAAATTATCATCATCATCGTCCAAAACTTAAATAACAATAACTTGGGGTCGTCTAACCACAATATGAGCAAAGAAATAGAAAATTTGTATGACGTGACGGAGGCGCTAGCCAAGCTCAAGGTGCTAGCATAGCCTCGCCTTAGTGAGGTGCTCGAAGACTCATATGAGGTACGTTGGCCTCGCCTCACCTTAGAGCCTAGGCGAGCGCTTGGAGAGTTTTTAATAACACTTATCCCAAATAAGTACATTTAAGTCTAAGAAGTGAAAAAAAAAACACCAATTTCGACACAATCAAGGTTGGCGCTATGCTAAAAAGTGCAGTTGTCAGTAGCCATCCCATATCACAAGCTTTGAAAAATTAATCCCAACAAATCCATTTTTCTCTTTCCATTTCGGCAATAGCGCAACTAAGTAGAAATTTTAATTTTGAATTTTTAGTGCTGATGAAAACCAATAATGAAGAATACCAGAGACACACACACAGAGAAACATATACATATGTATATACATACATACATATATATATATATGTATATATAAAGAGACCTTATCTTCGCGGATGCCGTCGGAGCGAGGCACCTTCTTGACGATCCAACCTTCGGGTAGATCAAACGGCATCGTTTTGATGGGGGTCGCAGCGGCGGTATCCACGACCGTTAGTTGACGGCAGAGTGGAGAGTCGTCGCCG
>MKEJ01071458.1:0-15608 GCA_001753735.1 Embelia ribes | reverse complement strand
AATATCATAATTTTTCACATATTATGTATTAATTAAACTTTAAATTCTACAAATACACTATTTTAATATCCTAAATATGTAATATTTAAGCCTCAATCAGAAGCCAATTTCAATTCATACCATTTTATGATTTTTGATGTTGTAATATATTGTTTCAAAACTCGTGTTACGAGCTTTAAAACACATCCAAGAACAAGTAAAAAGTATTATGTGTACTCCACAAAAAAATGACTTAAATTTGGTAGCTTTTATGAGTTCCAATCTCATAAAAAATCACATGAAAACATACATTTTCCAACACTTTGTGAGTATATTGAATGGCTTAGTTTGTGTCCGTTGCTTTGATTTCGACTGGTCAGATCCAGCTACGAGATAATTTCGCCGACTTCCGGGGTTTAAGTCACATGATGGCCTTTATTTTGAGCTTTTATTAGCGGGAAAGGGATTTAATTACTCATTGGTGAGGGTTTTTCATTGCACACTTGAAAACGATAGTGTCATCGTCCAGGCGGAGATGTACAATGTAAGCACAGGTGATTGGAGAATTATGTATATGAAGATCGGGAACATAGATGCTCTTGAGCTGCATGGAATTTCCTGGACGAAACAAACAATACCCATATCGATCGATGGAGTTTTCTATTGGGAGGTTTGTTTTGGCTACAAATTTATGGTTGCGTGTTTAGATATCAATAATGAAACTTATGACGAAGTAACCACCCCCGAGTCGTCTTTGATCAATGTCCCAACATGCTTCCAATAACTTGTAGAACTAAAGGGAGACCTTACTATGGCTTTGTATGGGACGCCGCAGAGTTTTTGGGTTGAATTTTGGGTCTTGAACGAGAGTGGGAGAAATTGGACGAAGAAGTTCATAATAAAAAAGGCATTTTCTTAGATGATAGATCAATTGTATCATTGATTAATTACAATAGAATGTTAAAAAATAATCAGAATAAGGTTTGAATCTTTATCAACATTACGATATCACCTTTTGAAATTCCATCAAATATGCGGGAAAACCCTGCTTAAATTTAAGTCCGTACGTAAAACCTGAAATCATCTGATCCAAGACATTTATTTTATTGATGACCACAACTATGTTCTTTTCATAAACTTGAAAATTATGCCTTCTTATTTTTATTTTTACTTTTTAATTTTTAAAATGATACGAGACATTAGAAGCTACTTCCTCCTAATTGTTGGTGGCAATGCTAAAATGTTGCTAGAATTAATTTTAAATGAAGTTTTGTTTATTTAGAAGGATTGGACTTATTATCATGTGGTGATGAAGAAGGATCTTGTCTTCCTTTAGTAATTCTGGAAAACCGAAAAACTTTCTTTTTAAATAATAAGATTAAACCAACCGGCTTAACCATAAATATAGTGCAGGTATTGAAAATCGGACACTTTAGCCACTGGATTTAGCAATTTTATAGGGAGGTCGGTTATTATTTGTCACTGGGTAGCTTTTGTTACCAGACCCGGACCTCAACCCGTGTCCTGGTTAACAGGTTGAACCGCCTGTCCTGTCCCAGTTCAAATCACTGTATTCGCCGGTTTGGATTATTGTTAAATTTAGTGATTTTTGTTAAAAATAATGTCTATTGATGGATCAAGGCAACGGTATTATTTTACAAAACATAAGACAAATTACGTGGCTAGCAAAAGCTAAAATAGAATAATTTTTTTTCAAAGAATTATTTACAACTAAGGGAAATTTTTTCCTGATTAGGATTTGTATCCTTTTCTTAGTTCGGCAAAGTTTTAATGAATATAATCTCAAAATCTCAATATACAAGGCGATCTATATGCTCCATACAGTTGGGGGGGAAATTTATACAAGGACTAACAGGTTATTTAATTAATTAATTACTTCTATTTATTAGAATTAATCTACTTAATATGGTCTAATAGTATATAAAATGGATTAAGTAAAATTTAATTTAGCTTCTAGATTAATTTGTTTCCTGTCTAGACCAATTTCCTTTTTAGAGTTTAACTTGGTCATCAAGTTACCTAATTGTATTATAAATAGGGTTCATGTCACATTCCTATTTATATTATTTAACCTTATATCAGATATATTTCTGAATTGGAAAATTAAACACTAGGAGGAGAAACGGAGAGGAAGAATAATGAGAAGTAGAATGGCTGAGCAAACAACAAATTTACATATACCTCTTGATATCATATTTGATATCCTATCGAGATTACCCGTGAAATCTCTACTTCGATTTAAGTCCGTAAGCAAAACATGGTGTGCTGTAATTCAAAACCCTATTTTCGTAGAAAAACACCGTATACGTTCTGCTCTCAACCCAAAGCTGCTTTTGAGTGGCTACCTGTTCAATACGAATAGCTATCGTGTGTTGCATGGAGATGGAACCATAGACAAGCCAATCGAGACCAATTTTTATCCCCATCTACCTGAAGACAATTTTTCCAGAAAGCAAAAGAATGCATTCTATGTGATGGATGTATCGAATGGCTTAGTTTGTGTGCGTGGCTATGGTCTCGATTGTTCCGGCTTGTTTATTTTAAATCCTGCTACAAGACAAGTTCGCCAACTTCTGGCGTTAGATCCGCAAGATGACCCTTCTTTTGAGCTTTTGTTTGCGGGGACGGGATTCGCATCAGGTTTTAATTACTCATTGCTGAGGGCTTTTCGTTATACAAATGGAAATAGTAGTGTCGTCGTCCGGGCCGAGATATGCAATTTAAGCACAGGTGATTGGAGAGATATGAATCTGAAGATTAGGGATATAAACGCTCTTGAGCCGCACAATACTTGCCGGACTAAAAACATGATACATGTACTGCTCAATGGAGTTTTCTATTGGGAGGTTTGTTTTGGCTACAAATTTATGGTTGCGTGTTTAGATATCAATAATGAAACTTATGACGAAGTAACCACCCCCGAGTCGTCTTTGATCAATGTCCCAACATGCTTCCAATAACTTGTAGAACTAAAGGGAGACCTTACTATGGCTTTGTATGGGACGCCGCAGAGTTTTTGGGTTGAATTTTGGGTCTTGAACGAGAGTGGGAGAAATTGGACGAAGAAGTTCATAATAAAAAAGGCATTTTCTTAGATGATAGATCAATTGTATCATTGATTAATTACAATAGAATGTTAAAAAATAATCAGAATAAGGTTTGAATCTTTATCAACATTACGATATCACCTTTTGAAATTCCATCAAATATGCGGGAAAACCCTGCTTAAATTTAAGTCCGTACGTAAAACCTGAAATCATCTGATCCAAGACATTTATTTTATTGATGACCACAACTATGTTCTTTTCATAAACTTGAAAATTATGCCTTCTTATTTTTATTTTTACTTTTTAATTTTTAAAATGATACGAGACATTAGAAGCTACTTCCTCCTAATTGTTGGTGGCAATGCTAAAATGTTGCTAGAATTAATTTTAAATGAAGTTTTGTTTATTTAGAAGGATTGGACTTATTATCATGTGGTGATGAAGAAGGATCTTGTCTTCCTTTAGTAATTCTGGAAAACCGAAAAACTTTCTTTTTAAATAATAAGATTAAACCAACCGGCTTAACCATAAATATAGTGCAGGTATTGAAAATCGGACACTTTAGCCACTGGATTTAGCAATTTTATAGGGAGGTCGGTTATTATTTGTCACTGGGTAGCTTTTGTTACCAGACCCGGACCTCAACCCGTGTCCTGGTTAACAGGTTGAACCGCCTGTCCTGTCCCAGTTCAAATCACTGTATTCGCCGGTTTGGATTATTGTTAAATTTAGTGATTTTTGTTAAAAATAATGTCTATTGATGGATCAAGGCAACGGTATTATTTTACAAAACATAAGACAAATTACGTGGCTAGCAAAAGCTAAAATAGAATAATTTTTTTTCAAAGAATTATTTACAACTAAGGGAAATTTTTTCCTGATTAGGATTTGTATCCTTTTCTTAGTTCGGCAAAGTTTTAATGAATATAATCTCAAAATCTCAATATACAAGGCGATCTATATGCTCCATACAGTTGGGGGGGAAATTTATACAAGGACTAACAGGTTATTTAATTAATTAATTACTTCTATTTATTAGAATTAATCTACTTAATATGGTCTAATAGTATATAAAATGGATTAAGTAAAATTTAATTTAGCTTCTAGATTAATTTGTTTCCTGTCTAGACCAATTTCCTTTTTAGAGTTTAACTTGGTCATCAAGTTACCTAATTGTATTATAAATAGGGTTCATGTCACATTCCTATTTATATTATTTAACCTTATATCAGATATATTTCTGAATTGGAAAATTAAACACTAGGAGGAGAAACGGAGAGGAAGAATAATGAGAAGTAGAATGGCTGAGCAAACAACAAATTTACATATACCTCTTGATATCATATTTGATATCCTATCGAGATTACCCGTGAAATCTCTACTTCGATTTAAGTCCGTAAGCAAAACATGGTGTGCTGTAATTCAAAACCCTATTTTCGTAGAAAAACACCGTATACGTTCTGCTCTCAACCCAAAGCTGCTTTTGAGTGGCTACCTGTTCAATACGAATAGCTATCGTGTGTTGCATGGAGATGGAACCATAGACAAGCCAATCGAGACCAATTTTTATCCCCATCTACCTGAAGACAATTTTTCCAGAAAGCAAAAGAATGCATTCTATGTGATGGATGTATCGAATGGCTTAGTTTGTGTGCGTGGCTATGGTCTCGATTGTTCCGGCTTGTTTATTTTAAATCCTGCTACAAGACAAGTTCGCCAACTTCTGGCGTTAGATCCGCAAGATGACCCTTCTTTTGAGCTTTTGTTTGCGGGGACGGGATTCGCATCAGGTTTTAATTACTCATTGCTGAGGGCTTTTCGTTATACAAATGGAAATAGTAGTGTCGTCGTCCGGGCCGAGATATGCAATTTAAGCACAGGTGATTGGAGAGATATGAATCTGAAGATTAGGGATATAAACGCTCTTGAGCCGCACAATACTTGCCGGACTAAAAACATGATACATGTACTGCTCAATGGAGTTTTCTATTGGGAGGTTTGTTTTAGCTACAAATCGATGGTTGCGTGTTTAGATGTTTGTAGTGCAACTTATGACGAAATAACAACCCCTGAGTCATCTTTGATCAATGTCCCGGCATGCGTACAAAAACTTATTGAGCTAAAGGGAGAACTTACTGTGATTGTGTGTGGGATGCCGCAGAGTTTTTGGGCTGAGTTTTGGGTCTTGAATGAGAGTGGGAGAAACTGGACGAAGAAGTTCACGATCAAAGATAGTCCGATAATTAAAGGTTTACCCAGAGTAGTGCTATGTTTGGGATACGATGAGCTTATAGTGTGTTACTCTGATAGTTGGAAATTGAAGTTGTTTTCATACGATATGAATACTGGAGAAATAAAGACAGTTAACTCCGAAGATGTTGGGTTGTATGATTACCCCTATGTATACGCAGAGTCTTTGCTTTCGGTTGATGAAATCAATGGAGCCACAAACGCGAAGTTGTGATGGCTCGGCAAGAACTTCCGGCTTTTCTTTGTTGACATGATGCTTGAATAACTTGTTGGCAAATTAGATCTAAAACTTAGTTTGCTTTTAATTGGTGTATTGTTTTTGTTTTCTTGACTTGATTTAGTATTAGTTTTCATCTATGAAACTGTAGTTATGGTTTATTGAAGTCATTTTCTTGGATGATAAAACAATATTTGTATCTGTTAACAAATTTATTTACAAAAGTAGTTAATTTTAGCGGCTCTTGAGTTCAACAATTTAATGGAATATATTTACCTTATTGACTCTAAGATATATGGGTAAAAAATTATAGAGATTATATTTAGTTCATAGTTGTCTTAGTTTCCTTATTTTGATTTATTTCCTTTTTGGTTTAGTAATTTGGCCTATATAAAAAGACATTATCAATGTAATTGCTAACAGTCAATAAAAATTCTCTTTCTATTATTTTATACAATTTAATATGGTATCAATGTCCTTGATAATTGGGGTCTGAAATATCACTTGCTTTTGCACTGCCTGTATGCAGGTACTTGTTTTGTCGTCCGCGATCCTTACTTACTTTTGGTGCTAGATTGGTGTATAAATTTTTATTTTTATCCTATTTAATCTTTAAATTCTTGTTTTCCAGTCTTTAGAGTCAAATTTTGTTTCCATCGAATATATTTATTTAATTATTTTTATTTACAGAGTTTCTTCATGAAAAAAAAAATGCTTGATATGAATGTATATATTTTTTCTCTTCAAAATTGAACATCCTGGATGGGGATTGTTTTACCTAAAATTTTCTCTTATTCTAGTATATTAATCTTGCGCTATTCTTTTCTCGATTATATTTTTTTCTCTCGCCTATTTTCTTCTCTTTTATCGCCTAGTTTTTTTTTCATATTTTGATTTTTCACTACTCGATTGACCGTAGTCATGGTTATTATTATTTTTGTTTTTGAAAAAATTTCTATCTCGATTAACTGCAAGCATGATAAATTCTTAAATTCTATTTGTTAGCCTCTATCAAATGGAGGTGGAATTTTTTTTTAGTCTCTCTCCTCTTTTTCTCTTATCATTTACCTCTCAATTCTGTTTTTTTTTTTATATGTTTTTCTTTTTCTTCCTTTATTTATTTCCAATTTATTATCTTTATCATCGCCTCCTAAAATTTCCCTCCCCACGAGGAGAGTTATGTTTCTTGCATACTTTAAGATTAACGAATTAAGTTTGTCCGATTTGTAAATTGTACTTTCAAAATTTCGATGGTTTAAGTATTGAAGATTCAAAAGTCGAACCCTTTTGCTCAAAATGATCGTTCTGTTATTTAGACACTTGTGTTGAAAGGGAGTATTAGGAAATATATTTACCATTAAGACAAAGCAATTGACTGAAAGATATGGGTCAAAAATTATTGAGATTAGTTTTAGTTTACTTCTTTTAATTTATTTCTTGCTTCGTTTAGTAGTTAGGCCTATATAAAAAGACATTGTCAATGGAATGCTCTGACAATGAATAAGAACTCTCCTTCTCTGCCTTGATATTATTTTTTAACAAACAAAGAAACGGCCCATTTATAACATAATATGTAAGTATATGAAAATATCCAATAATGAAGATTTTAATTATTTGTGTAATATTTCCCAACAAATGCATACCCAAAGAAAAAGGCACTTGCTGAATATAACAAAAATCAATAATATAAATTTTTGTTAAATAACGGTAGTATAAGCATAATTTAGCTTCTACGCAACTACACAGCAATATGACTCAAAATGTATCCTTTTCAATCGAGCTAACACACAATCCTAACGAGCCAAACCTAGATGACTTGGATAAGTTACAAGCAGAAATAGCCGAGCCTTTTCGATAGTAATGCGACTTGTTACAAAACGGGATCTCTGAGGCTTTGATCAATTTCCCGAGAAAGCGTTGGAAAGTTGTTTAACTAAAGGAAGAAACTTGCTCTTATTACTTACGGTTACGAATTCGGTCTTGAGTTGTGGGTATTGACTCGATTGAATGAAAGCGGAAGGTCTTGTATGAAAGCAGTAAGATTGTAAAGTTCTCGGTAGTCGCTCGATCAATCTATTCGTCAAGCTCGGAGTTCTTCGACAACCAGACAACATTTATCGCCATCTGGAATTGCAAACGAAGAAAATGAGTTGGTACCAAGTGAAAACAAACTAATTGCGATTCACTTTTCAATTTAAAAAATGCAGTTCAGAAACAACACGTAAAAAACGAGATGGAATGAAAACATTTAGATCTAGCTTTTTGGAACTGCAAAGTAAATTTCAGCCCGATAATTTTAAAAAAAGTCGTATCAACAAACTCAATTTGGCTTAACTTTGATACATGGCCTACCAGAATTAGCAATCAAAATATAAATGAAGGGAATCCACTTCAGTTTCACCAAGTTCAACCCTAGTTTATCCACCATTGACTTGTAAATAACCTCGATTTTGAAATCACATTTTCTAAAACTTAGGAAACATAACAAATCATTGCAATCCTAATAGAGATTAAAAAACACCACAATTCATAAATGTGAGAATTAGTTCAATTGTAACCAAACAATCAAATTTCACTTCTACAGTCTAAACCTGATTTAGCTTATTGAATACAAAGAAAAAATAATTACCAAAGAATTCTACTTAAGAAAACAACAGTAGAAATCGAAACAACAACATTCAGCCAGGACAATGCATTCACAAACACGAAACATATTAATCCATGAATCTATACAATGCGCACAAACCAAAAGGAGTCCAAACATCATGAAATATGAGACAGACGAAAACCTAACCTTAGACGAGAACGAAACTTCAACCAAGAAGAATATAATATGAATCAATTAAGTCGGAGAATTTATAAGGTCTCCATATTCTGCCCCTCTTCGTTTTCAGCTTCTAGAAGCTGCCTGGAGCATCTTTCATTTTTTATTTCTTCTTTCTGGAAGCAAAAAACACTTTGGATGAGGATATGTTTACACCAAAACATTTTGGACAAAAACCCAAAATAACCTCATTTTTGCCACTTAATACTCAAGTGTTCAGCTTTTGTGATACTTGGCAAATTTAGTATGCAAAGGTTGTACGAAGTTTAATGTATGACAGTTAACATTTTTTAAGGTTTTATTATATGTTTATGAAGACCATTGTATTAATGTGAGCATTGCAAGGCTGTTGTGTTTATGGCTTTGGTTTTAGCTATGAATTAGTTTTCGCCATGGCTTTGATATTCCATTATGCTGTGAAAAGTCTGGTCGCAGGTGGTTGTGCAAGGCTATAAGCCCATAAAGGTTGTATATGCAAAAATCCGATCTGTTCGTGTAAAAATCTGGTGTAAATTAGCAATTGTATGAAGAAGCTGTGGAATTGGAGTACATAAGTAGTGAAATTGGTATATTTCTATCACAGCTTCTTGTTAGACTGTTGAAAAGAGCATTCGATTTGAACAAGCAAAAGGCTTCACATAGCATCTGCTATGCATCTCATAATTCTAAGATGTGGCATCTTAGTTGTATATAGGCTGCACCGTTTGCTGTTAAGCTTCAGTGCTGCTATGATATGTATAGACCTGGGTTTTTTATGCCAGAAGAAGTGAACATAGACCAGATTTTTTAATTCTGGTTCAGATAAACTTCAATGCTGGTGAATATCAGCGAAAATTCTAGTGTACATAGACCAGATGTTTGAACATATCAGTTTCAGTTCCGGGGTACATAGACCAGATTTTTCAAGTGAACATAGACCATATTTTTGAATGTAGCAGTTTCATAGCCAAACAGGCCAGAATTTGAGAAACCAAACACATAAACCATAAAAAGTGAAACTGCACAACAGAAATTGCATGTGCTTCAACAAGAAAATACTAAACATTGAGCTGTAACCGAAAACCAGATTCTCAGAATTTCAGAAACCAAACAGAGTTAAACATTGCTGGATACATGACTTAAATCGGGTAGAGAACTACCTGTGTATCCACTTGTTTGGTTTCTCCCCTTCTTCGACTTCTTGGTACATGGTCTAAACCGACAAATACAGATGCCCTTTGAATTTTCTTCTTCTTTTAGACCTTTCATTCTGACGGCTGAGGGATCAGGGGAATCCATCATTTGTTTCATTATCATTAACCCCAGGCTTATGTCATAACTCTATTCCAATAAATTTAGATTCCGAAGAATCTGCACGTGCGTCTCCTCGATTATTGTATCTGTTATAACCAAGAAACTGAAAATTTTGTTATCAATCAAGTTTAAAATGCACCCATAAAACGCAAATGCATGAAATTGCACAGCATAAAGACCGAAATCAGATTGTATAACGTTAGCAAATTCAATATAATTAACTAAAAGTGTGCCCTTGTATTCAAGTCTGACTAACAAATTAATGAACTTGAAATATCACCCCAAGTTCCACAATTAGTTTTTAGTAGAGCAGATCTGAGCAGCATAGACAAACATTCTAGTGCACAATTTGGATTATTACAGTGCATATTCTATTTTCATGAAAAGAGTAAATTTGTTGTCTAATAAATTGAGAAAATATTAAATCTTGTCTTTGATCATCAAGAGCATAATATCGTATCTGAAAACTCAAGAAACAATCACACAAATGAAATGGCTTTGGCCAATGAAATCACCAGGCACATATTACATATGAACTCCATCCTAAGCTTTTACCTGCTCATGGTTCTTAACTTCCCCACTAATGAAACTAATCATTTTGATACAAGTTCCTTAAAGTAATGATTAGCACTAAGCAAGCAAACAGATTTTTAAAAATCACGACAATGTATTTATTCTGAACAATCAATTCCTTGAAGTGAGAGAATTATGTGAAAGCAATGGGATTCAAATTTCTATTGTTTTCATTTTTCAATCAAAGAAACTAAAATAGAACACATTGTTAAATTCATTTATAAGAAGCTCCTTCATATTGCACACATACACCATTAAAATACTAAAACTAACTAGGGATAATGAAAGCATCGGTGAATAAGCAATATCAGTAGCATCACTCACCTTCAAATTGCCCGGTGCCTCTGGCTTGGCTGGCAAATTGTCCGGCTCCTCCACCAGCGAGTTGGCCAATGCCTTCGTAGTCAACTTGGCCGGCGACTTTCTCCCAGCTAATGATGTCCGCCTAATGTTGTCCTCGCTCTTTTTCCCACTAAAACCAATTTCACAAAGTTTTAATCTGGGCCCTTGCTTTAATAAAAATGGCTGCTGCTACCAATAAAAAACCTCAATGGCTTCCCCTTGGTCCATAAAAGAATCAATAAATTAAATGAACAGAACAACTTTCTCTGAACCCAAACTAAAATCTTGGAAAGAAAGAAGTGCATTCGTACATGTTTTCTCATTGGTCATCATTGCAGAAAATTTCATTTCCCATGTTAGCCCGCTATATTTCAGACACAGCAGAAATATCTGTCTTTACTAAACAATTGCCTGTTTCTGTCTATTCTCGTTTAGTTTTTCAACAGCCAAACAACCTTCATCTGTTCATTGTCATCTGGAAAATCGCCAACAAAGAGAGCTGGTATCAAGTAAAAACACATAACTAACAATACAAATTTTAAAGAAGAAAATGCAGTTTAGTAACAACACAGAAAAGACAGAATGGAACGAGAACACAGATGTAAGTTAGATCTAGCCTTTTCGAACTGCAAAGTAATTTTTTGGTCCAAACCTTGAAAAGAGACATTTCAACAAACTCAATTTGGGCTAAAGCATGGCCTATCAGGATTAGAAATGAAAATTATCTATCAGGTTTAGGAATGAAAATTATCAATGGAAGTTTTAAAAAGATCAAAATTTAGGAAACAGTTTGGAACTATTACAAAACAATACAAGTGAAGGGATTCCACTTCAGTTTCACCAATCCTACTTCTTCAACACATGCACTTGTATATCCTATTTTCTTTTTGCCTCCTATTCAATTCAAGAAAAAAGGGTATTGGGTGAACACAGATCACCCATCAGGAAATTTTTTTGCAATGAAAATAAATTGAACTGATAAAAGAGAGAGAGAGAGAGGAACTAGAAAGCATAAAATGAATCAAAGTTCTATATTTTAACTGTTCGGGAAATAAGGCGATCCATGAAAGCCAGAGTTCTGCATCAAAACAATCATTCTGCAATTTGGGAAAAAAATAAAAAGACACCATTGACTTATCAGCTTAAATTTTGGAATCAGAATTACTGAAACTCAAAAAACACAACAATTTATTTAAATCCAAAAAGAGATTAAAAACACTAAACGTCAAAAATATGAATTCAAATCATTCATCAACAGTAACCTAACTATCAAATTTCACCTCTACTGTACTCAAATCAAATTAAACGTATTTTTCTCTCTCTGGACACACACACACACAAAAAAAAACCAAGACGAATAAATGTTTTCCCATTTCAGACAGAAGCCCAAATTTACCTCACTTGAGCCACTAATTACAAAAGTGTTCAGTTTCTTGTGTGGACGTCACATCTGACAATGGTTATTGCCACAATATACTATATTTTCGCCTTCCCCTTCCCCAGCAGTATAGTGATCACCTGTAAAAGAATCAATCTTATAGAAACCCAGAACAAAAACAGCAATTAACTGAACAAAACACCATTCTCTGAACCTGAATGGAACTATTGGAAAGAAAAAAGTACATACATATGTTACTCGTTCAAAATGTTTCCAAAAGAACACTTCATTTCCCATGGAATCCACTACATTTCTGACACAGCAGAAACACCCTCCTTTGCTAAGCAATCGCCTATTCGTTTTACACTCATCTCTGAACATATAACCTTTATCTCTTGTAATCTTCCTTCCGTTCTAAGACCAGACACAAGCTCATTGCAGCTATCAAAATCAGGTAAGAAACCATTTTCGACCATTTCCCTATACCAAACATACGCCCCACTAAAGTTATTAAGATTACAATAACCCTTAACAAGTATGCTGTACGTATCAGCTTTAAGGACTAATCCTCTACCCTTCATATCATCAACAAGATCATTCACTTTTTGCACCTCTCCATCCTTAAATCGCGCCATTATTAAGCTATTATAGGTCATCCTATCAGGTTTAATACCACAATCTACCATCTCGCGGAGCAAAGCCAAAGCCTTTTGAACATCTCCATTCTCCACATAACAACGAATCAGCTCATTATATACAAGCCGATCAGGAGCCAAGTTTAACTGCGACATTTCGTGGACCATTTTCTCCACAAGCACCAGACTGTCCTTTTTACACACACTAATTAGCGAATGATATGTACTCAACGTAGGTCTAATTCCAAGCTTCTTCACATTCTCATACAAATCCATAGCTTTCTGTGTGTTCCCTGCGTCTGAATACCCTGAAATTAAGGAGTTATACGTGATAACATCGGGTTTCAAACCATTGCTAGCGATTTGAAGAACCAAACCTTCAGCTTCATCAAGTCTACCTTTTTTACAGAGTCCATGTATAAGCACATTATATGATACAACTGTTGGAGTGATCTGACAATTTACCATCTCATCGAAAAACCTAAAAGCATCCTTCAATTTTCCTGCTGTGCAATGGCCATCAATGAGTATGTTATAGATTTGGGCATTTGGTAAAACCCCTCGCCCAATCATATCCCTCAGGGTAACTTCAGCTTCGACAAGCCTACCGTCTTTGCATAAACAATTTATCAGAGAACCATAACTTACAACATTGGGTTTTAACCCATTAGCCTCCATTTCCTCGAGAATCTCAAAACACCTCTCGAATTGACAACCCTTTCCATACCCGTCAATTAGGATGTTATATGTTTGCAAATTTGGGGAAACTCCTTTCTCCTTCATCCTCTTGACCCACTCTTCGGCTTCAATAACAATGCCCATTTCGAGAAACTTGGTGATTAGCGTATTGTATGTGACACAGCTGGGTTTCAACCCACAGACTTCCATTTGTTCAAGAACCACTATTGCTTTCTCCATTTTACCCTCCTGACAATAACCATTCACAATAGTATTATATATCACCTCTGTCGGAACAAGACCATTCTCAATAGACTTCCTCAGAATCTCCTCGGCTTTATCCGCCTTTCCTCCTTTACACAATCCATTCAACAAAATGCTAAACGTATAACTATTAATCTGAACACCTCTATTCAGCACGTCTTCGTACATACATAACGAAGCTTCGACGTTACCACACCTCGAGAACCCATCAAATACAATACTGTAAGTGAACCCATCAGGCACAAACCCTAAACTCTTCATTTCCTCTAACACTTCTTTCGCACCTTCAACCCTCTTCGCCCGAAAAAACCCACTTAGCAACGAGTTAAAAGTAACCAAATTTGGCCTCACATTTTCCTCCCTCATCCTCTCTCTCAACCCAACCGCCTCCTCCAACTCACCGGCCTTACAACACCCATCAATCATTGTATTATACGTAACACAATTCGGCGCCACCCCTCTCTCAATCATTTCATCAAACACCTTACGTGCGTTCACAATTCGCCCCTCCTTACAAAACCCACCAATCAAAACATTATACACGAAATCACTAGCCCCAACCCGGCGTTTAATCATCGAATCCTTCAACTCGACACCCTGTCTCAAATCCCCCAACTTAACAGCGGCCTGCACAGCCTTCCCATAAGTAAATTTATCAACCCTTATACCAGAATCAACAACTTCAGCAAACAAATCAAGGGTCTTTTTGTACTCACCTTTAGAGATCAATGACTCAAGTATAAGATTAAAACAACCCAAATTCGGAAACGTGCCCTCTTTTCTAATGAGCATGAAGAGCTCAACGGCATCATTTATGAGGTGTTTGGACTCGACGAGGACGGAGAGGAGGAGGCGGGAGAGGGCCATTTGGAGAGACGGGGGAGAAAGAGAGAGGAGAGAGGAAGGGGAGGTGGATTGGAGAAGGGTTTTGAGGAGGCGTTTAGCGGATTCGGTGCGGTTTTGGTTAAGGAGGATTCGGAGCTTTCGGAGCTGTTCATGTTGGTCTTCTTCTTGTTGAGAAGAAGAACAGAGGGGTTTGCAGAAGAGGATAAGTTGGGGATTGTGCAGTTTGGTGAGGGTATTATGGGAAGGGAGATTGGAAAGGCGGAGGAGGAGCCTGGTTGCCATTTTTCTGGTCTTCTTCGCTCTGAAGCCTTTGATTTGAATTGAGCTAGAAGCCCCGCACACACGATGTTTGTGCAATTCGAATTTCGAACTATAGCTGTAAAATTGTAGAACAAATTGAAATTGAGAAAGAAAAAAAAACAGAACTCAAATCACAATTTATAAATTGCATTATCCAAATTACATTTTTTTGGTAATGTGAACTTCGCCTCTAGTTTCTCTGCCTACCCCCACATTTATTAAACGCATGACTAAATTGCATTGAATATTACTAAACTCTGACTTTAAAAGGTTAATCGGTTAATTGGTTCATTAGACAAATTACCAAATGAATGAATATATGAATGAAGGGTTAATGCACGAATCAGAGTTACACGTCTGTGACTTAGAAAATTGTTAAGGTTACTGGAACAAGATATCTAATCAAACTACGAAATGTCTTAGAAAATTGTTTCAATCCAATTTAATCACGACAAACACTATCAAATGATCCTGTGTATATGTATGATATCTACTCAAATTACAAAGTGTCATGGAAATTGTTTCAATGCAATTTAATCAGGACAAGAATTATCAAATGATTGTATGTATATGAACATGAAATTCACATAACTGAAAACCATCATTTGAAATTGAGAGCTTTATTCAAATTTATGCAAAAGCGAAGTGATATATTTGAAGGCGCAAACTATTGTTTTTGGAATTACAGAATTCACACGAGTCTATTTAAATCTCACATTTCTCAAATGAGAAATTTGGAATAAAAAATTTACCACAATAGTGTTTCTGTTTCCAGAAATCTCATTAGAATTGTTGTAGTAGATTTCTGAATGGGTGGATATGTCATTCACAAATTCTCAATAGCTTTTAAGAAATAAGCTAGTTTTTTAAAACATGAAAAAAAATAAAAATTTCTAGAGGCATTCCAATTAAAAGCCTTTAGCTTATGTGCGCCAAAACATCAAATAAGCTCAACTTAAAA
>MKEJ01071452.1:0-11612 GCA_001753735.1 Embelia ribes | reverse complement strand
AAGCTTAAACAGGCAATTTTTCTACATCATGCACATCAGCGCTTTATATCTCATCTGTATAACTCATATTTTTCTTTTTTATTTATTTTTGCTTCATTTACAACATTTTTTTTTTTTACACAAGTAGAAGAGAAAAGAAAGATCAAAAAATTGCTGGAGATAAAGAAATTAAACCACATGAGTCTCAAATTTTCAATTCAATGAAGCAAAAATTTTTCTATTGGAATAAGGTGACACCAAATTTAAATGAAAACTTGTAGTAGAACCCAACATGGTTAGATCTGAACGAATCTCTAAAGTTGGTGCTTCAAGTCTCCACCGCAAATGATAAATATACACAGATCTGATTTGGTGGTTAAACCATTTAAATGGTACAAACCTCATATTTGATTTGCAAGTTAGGAGGGGAGTAGAAGAGTAAATCAACCCAAGCAGAGGTTGATATTCTTCAGCCTCAGCTTTAATATCTAGAGTTCGAGCTCGCTAAGGAGCTAACTATTTTAGTAACAATTAAAACTTATATTAGATTATATTTAAAAAGTAATATTTCTTCTACAACTGTTACGAGAGAAATAAAATTATTCAAACTATTGTGTGTATAGTCTTAGACTAATATATATATATATACAATATAAGATTAAATTAAATTTTTTTTCCTCCTTAATATATTATATGATGTATATATATATGTATACATAAACGAGCCAAGTTTCAAAGTTCAAGAGCAGAATTTTACCAAGCTTTAGCTCGGCTCATTTACTAAACGAGTTCTAAAATTTAACTCTTGCTCGGCTCTTTTATCAAATAAGTTAAGTTCGAGTCAAGCCACATAATGAGCTATCCTCAAACGACTCTATTCGTTTGCACCCTATACGATGCGTAGCAGAGGAAGAAGAAATAAATTCTTGGAAAGAGAGGGGTGGTTTGGTGATAAGAAAAAGAAGAAAATATGCAGAGGGAATACACTTTTTAGAGGAAAAAGAGACTAGTGCTGTACCAGGAAAGTTAATGCTATACAAACTCAAGGCATCTAATCTAAGGAATCTGCTTAATAATTGTACTCGGAGAATATAAATTAAAAGTAAATAGCTAGTAAAAAAATCTCACAAAAATGTAGAATCTAATAATTTACTTGTTATTAAGTGTATTCAGTCAAATATCAGACTCTATATTACATCATCACTATCATGTTTTGTAGGGTGGTGAACCTTTTACTCATAAAAAAAGGCTGAATGTATTACAAATAATTCTCAGACAACAGCAAAACCAATTTATAATTGTAAATGATGACAATAATTGCTAATTTTTATTTTTTGTATTTTTGTATGTTAGTTTATAAGAACTAAGAAGGACAAGGTCTTATTTGTTGTGGTTCTAAAGTCTTAGACTTTGGAAAGGGGTTTAATGAATTAAAATTCAATAGGGTAATAATAAATATTGAATAGCGGATAGTGCATTGTTGCAATCATATAGAAATACAATCAATAAGTTGAAATAAAATATGATAATAACAAAAGGGAAAAAGTAGAGTTGCAAAGTGTTATTTTCTAATTTTGCATTGCACACTTAAACTTCAACGATTAAGAATTGAAGATGAGAGCTCATCCTTTTCCCTTAAAATAAAGAAGGCAATCGAGTCGGGTTTAGAGAGATCCGATCTGATCTAACCCATTTGCCTTTTCATGAGTCGTTCTTTATTTTCACCTAATATTAATTTTTTTTAAAATCAACTTTTTCCTCTCCCTTTGTAGTTATATTATAGACCGACTACATGTTACAGGTAATTTTATTAAAAAAATATATATATATATATATAAGATTTGTACATGCAATTACGATTACTAATAAAAAACAATTCATATATCTTCAATAAATACACTGACTTCCCGATTAGCACAATAACAAATTAATTAATTAACTACTTAAACAATTAGCGGCTACATAATTAGAGGAAGCAAATTCGTATTTTCAATCAAAATCGCACAATTAGTAAAAAAATACACATGTTTTCATAGTGAAAGATTTACCGCAGAATATAACTTTCAACTTTCATAACCTGAAACACGAAAGAATATTGAATGAATTTTGCAAACAGTGAAGAAAATGAAGATCTTGTAACACAAATTCTAATCAAAACATTATACACATTCTTTAGCAAATAAGATACCAATCCTGTTTGTTGAGTATGATTAGGAGTATGATTTTATGCACACTTGTGTGCATAAATTTTCTAAATACTATCATATATTTGCTGACACATAAGAGATGGTGATTTTTTTTTTTTAACATTGATTTTTATTTTCTATGTGTCACTGCTCTCTTTTCTTACATATCTGTAAATATAGGATAGCATGTAAAAAATTACTTATAAGTATATATGAAATCTCATTCAAGAGATTCAATTGATATAGTCTTTGATAGAATTTAAGACTACCAAAAGAGAGAATGCAATTATTGTCTAGTGGGATTGTGGAAGACCATGACTCTGCATTTATTTCTGAACTGATATTTATCAATTATAAGCTCGAGTGGAATAAGCTACAAGTTGATAAATTACAATTTTGTTAGTGTTTTTCTTTTTTTTCTTAAGAGTATATCGAGGGTAGTTTGGTGATAAGAAAAAGAAAAAAACATGTAGGGGGAGCATACTTTTTAAAGTAGGGAGAGATAAGCTAGAGTAGGGGAAGTCACAAGTTGATAAATTACAGTTTTGTTAGTGTTTCCCTTTCTTTCTTAAGCGTATGTCAATGGTAGTTTGGTGATAAGAAAAAGAAGAAAGCATGTTGGGAAATATACTTTTTAGAGTAAGGAGAGATAAAGGTTACTAGATGGACTATTTAGAAGGCTTTTTAGCTTCCCTATCTAAAATTTGTACTTATATTCGTTTAAAAGTTGGAGTTGTAAAATTGAGCAAAAACATGACTTGAGTGATATATTTTATTTGTTTTGTATATTGTTTCGGAATTACGATTTTTTGGTATTTATTTCAGGAAATTGACACCAAATGGACGTAAATAATTGCTTCTTGAAGAGTTGATCAAGTTATAAATACTCAACAAACGGTGTGTAAGTGAAAACAATTGAAGATCATGTGCAATAATTGAAGTAATTAAAATTGGAGTAAATTCAGTCATGTTTCAATCACTTCAAACCCACCATTTTTAATATTAGTTATCCTGTTCCACAAAGTCACGAAAAGGTGGTCCAATTTATCAAATTTCTCAACCACCTTGTATGAGAATAATATTATGGTAGTTTAAAATGACGTCATGATTTGTATTATTGTATCATGTTATTTTCAAGAAAAGTTGTGAGTATTCTCCTTCATCTACATCATCCGTAAGTTTTTTTGTAGAATTATTGAAGAATTGAAAGGATTATAAAGTGTTTGTAAGTATTTTTTCTTATTTTAAGTTTTCAAGATTGTTTAAGTTATTATTCGTGTTATAAAGTTAATTTACATACAAGTTTTCACATGTTAAAGTAGTATTATTATTTAATATTATTATCCATAATTGTTGTTTATATTTAAGTATGCAAACATATCTTTTTCTTTAAGTTTTATCAAATCTATTATTATGCATAATTTTATCATGTTAGGTTAAATTTAATCATGCATCACGGATAAAAATAAGTTAATTGAAACTCCCAAGTACTTTATATGTCAAGATTAATCTTTAAAGCGTAAAATCAAAAAAAGTGAATTAGAAAGTTATAATTTTGAAATTATTATTGAAATCACTTAATTATATTTAAAAAGATTGACAACATTTCAATGACACATTAAGTTGAATTAAGATAAGTAAACGTAGTTTAAAATTTATTGAAAGTAAAATCGGAATACTTATTATAGTTATGAAAATTGACAACTTTCCAATGACACTTTAAGTTGAATTAAACAAAATAATATGTTTTCGTAACTTTCTAAAAACTTTAACCAGTTAATATTGATAAAATAGTTTTAATTTAAAAAGTCTATCCATTTAAAGTAACTTAAAAAATATTAAATCGTAGTTATGAAATCCAACAAATTTCTGCTATCAGGTTTAATGAAAATCAATCAATAAAGATACCTTCGTGAGTTTATAAATTAAATAAATAAAAACTTTATATATAAAGTACTTGAGGTGGAAATTACTTATTGAATTCCTCGATAAAGCAATATCTCATTGTTATTGTATTTCAATTATTTATATATTTTGTTATAATTCTTGCAATCAAACTTCAGTATAAAATACAAATTGCTCCCGTAATTGGGAATACCAAGGAGAATTTAGGCATAATTTAGTATAAAAACTGATAAAAATTACAAAAATATAAAATAAAATAAAGGTTAATTCATTCGTGCTTAGTATTCTCGTTACACTGTTAAAATTCTCGAAAGATTGATACTCAAGTTTGTTTACTGAGAAAACTACACTGTATCATAGTACATCAACTAGGTAAAAAAATTGCACGAATGTAGTACAGTCATTGCATACAGAGCACTGTGGCACAGTCACTGTATACTGTGAATGCTCTGGATAATCAAGTTGGCTAAAATTAAAATTAAGGTCCCAATATTGCTTAATAGGAGAAACCCACTAATCTGTCGTAAAAAATTAAATTAAGAAATAGACAACTATTCTAGTCTAACTAGTCTAACTTAAAACATAAAAGAAAAAGTAGACCACTAATTTCTCTTAAAGTAAAAGATAAAAATCAAATGTAGGAATAAACGTATGACTTTAAATGAAACCAACCGCATCGAGCAAAGAAAATGTGGTTAAATTCGTTTGAATCTACTTAGCAAATTACAATTTGGTGTGTTGTGGTAACGTGTTATCCCGGTATACCTTATGCAAAATTTTCACAATAGGAGACAACTCATATAATAATGTTTAGTGCGATTGCTACGTTGGTTGACCCTCGCATTTTTTTTATTACAAAAAATATAATAAATTTATTTATTTATTTTAAGAAATTAATTTTCTTTAGATTAAGTGGGAAACAAATTCTCCCCAAGTGGATCACTTGGATTCCCATTCGCACTGGTTTGTTTGGTTACATCTTATAAACACTAAAATATATTTTTAAGATGAAAGTGAAAAAATATATTTTTAAATAAACAATTATAAGTATTGTAAGTGTATTTTGGTATAAAACAAAAAAAAAAATTTGAAATGGGAATAGTGAAAACTAATTGACAGTAATGTAAAATTGAATAAAATTTACTTTTATAAAAAAGTGACAAAAATTATACTTTTAAAAAATATGTTTTTGATGCTTTCAATTACAGATAAATATAATTTCGATCGTGCAGACAAAAAATAATTTTTATTTTTAAGCAAAACACACCAAAAATATACTTTTCATCCTTTCACCAGACAAGCCCGTCTACATATAGCACAAATATATGAAAAGAAGCCGATAGAAATTACAAAATCAGAAAAGAATAGTGTAATGGTCATCGAAAAAGAAAAGATCAGAAAATATAATAAATTATAAAATTGAAAAATAAATTGCTCATTGCTTTGAAAAATTCACAATTACGTTTTATTCTATTGTAATGGTCATTGTCATGCCTAAATGAGATAGAAATTAGTGAAAGGCAAGTGATATCACTAAAAGTTTTACTTAATCAAACATCTTAATGGCATCTATGTTCTAGAAGGCGGTCCCACTTCTTAATTATTGTTAATTACTATACTGCTACTCAATAAAGTAAAGGATAAATTACATTTTGCCCCCACTAGGTTTCTGACAATTCCATAAAACCCTCTAACGTCTCTGAAATTACAGTCCCTCCATAAGGTTTTATATCTATTTCACTTCACCCCAATTTCTGGGGCAAACTAACTAAAAAACTTCCAAAAATACTCCTTAAATAGTTGTACCTTTTGTCTATTTTTTGTTATTACTTTTTCCAAAAATAAGATATAATATTTTCTTTAAAATATGATGATATTTATGTTTTTATCAAATATGGGCTTCAAAAATCATAAAATAAGGAGATGGGGTAAGGGTAATGGGGTCGTTTTACATAAAAAATCAAACTTTGATTATAATTTGGGGGCAAAGTGTAATTTCCAATACCTAGGGGGTAATCTGAAATAATCATAAACCTCATCGGGGAAAGTGTAATTTACCCATTTATTTTTGATTTTGAAATGAAAATTACCAAAGGGACTCAATGAACGAAATAGAGCAACCTGACATTTCTATCTAAGTTACACCAGGAAGACTTTTTAAGAACTTTTATTCGCACTACTAATTGATATACCAATAAAGTTAGTTGTTTGGTTCATTTTATTCTTAAAAAGTATACTTCTTACGTATTTCACGCTAGTTTTTAAGTCTATATTCAAATACAAATACTTTTTTTCACGTCTTTTACTGAAAAATAAAATTTTTCAAGCTCATTAAAAATTTGTACTTCTAAGATGCAACCTAAGGACCCTATAATTGGCCTCTAAGAAACACGGATTCAGACACGGATACAGATTTAGACACGGAAACGGACACCGATTCGTCAACTTTTGAAAAATGTAATGCAAATGCGGTAGGGATTCGGCCTTTTTTATTTTTTATTATAATTTTATAACCACTAAAATAAAATAGATTTGAAAAAAAAAACTAGAAAAATCATATTTATTTAACAAACAAATATAAGATAAAACAAGTAGGGCTTTGGTTAATGGCTGAAAACTTAATGTAAAAATATTTAACAAAACAAGTATAGGATAACAAATAAAAAGAATAAAAATAACTTTATATAGTACGCGAATAAATAAATTTGTTCAGAGGTTCATTACTATCTGAATCAATCGAAGATGAAAAGTGAGAGATATGGAATTATTTGATTTACATACATGCTTATATACACAAGTTGACAACAATCACATGATCGACATTATCGATTAAGATTGTTAAGGTTCTTAACATTATTGCGTTTGCTTCCTAATTAAGTAGCATATAACCTTATACTACCTCAACAGCTTACAATTGACCCCCCAGAGTTAAGAAAATTAACAAATTGATTATGGTTGTGTCCTTGGTATGTTGTTGGCGATTTAAAGTGTGATTAAGGAGAGTCCCTGAAGTGTCCAAAATTAAAATGATTAATTGGCAATTTGGACACACCAAATAGAGTGTTCGATACGCATCTTGGAGTGTCTAAGGAGAATTTGAGTCCGTGGAGAGTTCGATATGGGTGCGGCACCCGATTTGGAGTGTCTGTGCTTCCTAGATTGACCTTAATAATAACCTTTTGTTTACTTTCTCCCATTTTATATTTCATCATCATCTAACCTACCTTATGATATTCAATATCCTAGTACATCTAGAACTTTGATAGACTCTAAATTTGCACTAGAAACCCTTTTGAGAGGGAAAATTTTTAGAACAAATTCCTCATGGTATCTATACCGACCTACTAGTAAGGACTACTAATAGAGAAAGTCTTACGGCTAGTGAAATGGATTTTCGTTTATGATGGATTTTACACCAGGAAGCGAATTTTGTAAAAGTATTAATTAGGAATTTAATATCACGAGGTGAGTTGGATGAAGAAGAAATATTAGAATTACTTTTGATTAGTCTTGGTTTGTGAAAACTAAGATATATATCACCTTTCCTTTTCTGAGTAATATCATTGTGTAGTATAGGAATATGAGGTACAACTTGTTTAACAATCCATTGTTCAGGAAAAGTAATATATTTCCATTGTATTCTTTTTGGCACAGAAATATTTGTAGAGTACAAATTGGATTCAAATAATACAGTTTCGCCAGTAACACTTTTCTTTTTAACATAAGGAGAATAAGTGTTTAAAACTTTAAAATAACTCCATATATTAAAGAAGTTGGTTGAGTCCCTGGTGTAAAATTATATCCTTTTGTTATAATACTGACATTTAAAACATCTAATATATTAGCATCACTCATAGATATTGTAGGATGAGGATAGATATCAAAGTATACTGGTCCATGGATAGCAGACTAATTTCTATAGTTCCCATTAAAGATTGTTGCCAATCTAGACATCTGGCATCTCTAAGTGTGAGAGTTAGGCATGTATCCGTGCCTAGCAAGGTTAAAGGCTTCAGGGCAATTTGAACTAGCCTTGTATGAATATATTTATATTTCTTATACTAAGGCATTAGATTTGCATCATGAAAGAGATTACGAATTTCGTCTTGATCTTGTAACTTTATGCTAGATTTTACAGTTTTAAAAATCATTATGGATTTAAAATCAAAAGTTCCAATTTTATAAATATCTTTTGATTTTACTTCGGGAATGGTCCATTTATCAAGTTTTTGTTGAATCTCTTCATATTCTACTAATTCTGCATTAATAGCTAGTCTATACTGATGATGTAGCTAAATCAAGCATTGAGATATTACAATTGGATCATATTTAATTAATGTAGTATATCTTATATAAATCATATGTATGCTATAAACATGGCTCCGATACCATAAAGAGGTGTGCACAATTTCATGTCTACCATAAACTCCATCAGTCAATGTAGTGAGTCATAAGAGAACATGCCCTTTTGTACGGAATCACTCCAAAATACGGATCATCTTAGACTTTTATATGACTTAAGGTGATGTTTCTTATGTCAGACCATCTATCTACACAGTTTTAGTGGCATACAACCGGGAATATAACATACATATATCTTATATAAGGTATATCATACTAGATTAAGTATGATCCTCATAATCAACTAGAAGAATTTTTTTTTTTAAATAAACACACTTATATTATAAAAGAAATAGGAACTTACTGGTTGTTTATCCTTAGGGAAAGGTGGCAACCATGTACGCTAATGAAGCTTTATAGTGGAAAGGTTGAGAAGAGGGATGTTTAAAAGGAGTATTACAATAAGGATGAGAGAGAAAAAGGAAAAACTTCTTGAAGAAAAAACTTGACTTAAACAAATCAAAATACACTTACTTATACATAGAAAATTGGGCAGGGAAACTGGCAACCTGCTTCACAAACAGTGCTGGTAAATTGACCGAACAGTAGCAATGCCATTTTGATTGTACCACGTGTCATAATGTTGATTTGTGGCTTCATACGTCACTGAATGCGTCAAAAATGTTGATGAATTATTATAGGTTTAAGTCATATCAATTACCTTTTCATTTATTTTTCGATACATTTTTTACTACAATATCTGAAAATTCATCCCAATATTCTTCTAGGGATGGTTCATCAACAACTTCATTTGGATCCTGAGATTCTCCAGCTAAAATTGGTGTCTCAGCAGAGTGCATAGATGATTCATCGTTTGGTAAATTTTGATGAGCTTGGATGAATTGGGTTTTCATATGGTCCATGTTTTTGGCCATTAATTCAGCTTTAGATAAATTTGGGTTTTGTTCTTTTAGTGATTGTAATAGTTAGGTAAATGGATTATTTGTCAATTTTGGCTTGGGTTTAGAATCAATAATTGTTTTGATGTGTTGATTAATAGTCTCAATAATTTTGTCCTGACTAGGGTCTAGACTCTTCCACCATTTATAATAAAATCTTGTTTTTAAACAAGGTTTTCCTTTATGCTTCTGATTACATACAAAGTCTCATTTCCAAATCCAAGGAATACTGAAGGGGATAAAGAATCGAGTAATAATTCGAGTCATAGGATAATCTGAGTTGCTAGGCATAAAAATAATTGTGTTAATCCAATCTTGGTAGGTAATTTTAAGTTTTGCCGGGAGAAAATCAATATTTGGTCCAAATGTATCCCACCAAACATAAAACCTAACCATGTAGGGAGGCTTTCCTGATTTGCTTGAAGAACATTAGAGCTGATTTTAAAGAACCATGCATGACTTTGGACTGGATTAAACCATGAATTGGGCTAGGAAGCTGGCAACCTACTGCCCAACCAGTCCAAAGTCATTCATTCTTCTTTAAAATCAACTCTGATGTTTTTCAAGCAAATCAACAAAACCTCCCTACATGGTTTTATGTTTGGTAGGATACATTTGGACCAAATATTGACGTTCTCCTGGAAAAACTTAAAATTACCTTGCTTAAAAAGAAGATTTTATTATAAATGGTGGAAGAGTCTAGACCCTAGTCAGGACAAAATTATGGAGACTATTAATTAGCAGATCAAAACAATTATTGATTTTAAACTCATGCCAATATTGACAAATAATCCATTTACCCAACCGTTACAATCACTAAAAGAACAAAACCCAAATTTGAATTAATGGCCAAAAGCATGGACCATATGAAAACTCAATTCATCCAAGCTCATCAAAATTTATCAGACGATGACTCATCACTCTGCTGAGACACCAATTTTAGCGGGAAAATCTCAGTATCCAAATGAAGTTGATGATGAACCATCCTTAGAAGAATATTGTGATGAATTTTCAGATATTTTAGTAAAAATGGTATCGAAAAATAAAGGAAAAGATAATTGTTGTGACTTAAAGCTTTAATAATTTTTCACAATCTTTGACGCATTCAGTGACGTATGAAGCCACTCATCGGCATTGGGACACGTGGTACAATCAGGATGGCATTGTTATTGTTCTGTCAATTTACCGGCACTGTTTGGGCAACAGGTTTCCAGTTTCCCTGCCCAATTTTCTATGTATAAATAAGTGTGTTTTGATTTGTTTAAATCAAGTTTTTCCTTCAAGAAGTTTTTCCTTTTTCTCTCTCATCCTATTGTAGGATAAACAACCAGTAAGTTCCTATTTCTTTTATAAGTGTTTATTTAAAGTTATCTTTCTTCTAGTTGATTATGAGGATCATATTTAATCTAATCTGATATACCTTATATAAGATATATGCACGTTATATTCCTGGTTGTGTGCCACTAGAACCGTGTAGATGGATGGTCTGACATAAGAAATATCACCTTAAGTCATGTAAAAGTTTAAGATTGTCCATATTTTGGAGTGATTCCATATAGAAGGGCATTTCATTTATGGCAGACATGAAATTGTGCACACCTTGATATAATATTTTTCTTAAAAATATGATGATTTTTTATGTTTTTATCAAATATGGGCTTCAAAATCATAAAATAAGGAGATGAGGTGAGGGTAATAGGGTCATTTTACATAAAAAATCAAACTTTGATTGAGATAATCCTAGGGGGTAATATGAAATAATCATAAACCTCATGGGGGCAATGTGTAATTTACCCATTTATTTATGATTTTGTAATGAAAATTACCAAAGGGACTCAATGAATGAAATAGAGCAACACGACACTTCCATCTAAGTTACATAAGGAAAACTGTTTAAGAACTTTTATACGCGCTACTAATTGGTATACCAATAAAGTTAGTTATTTGGTTCATTTCATTCTCAAAAAGTATACTTCTCACATATTTTACGCTAGTTTGTTAAGTCTATATTCAAATACATATACTTTTTTTCACATCTTCTACTGAAAAATAAAAATTTTCAAGCTCATTAAAAATTTGTACTTCTAAGATGCCACTTAAGGACCCTATAATTAGGCATGACAATGAGACCTGAATCCGCGGGTACCCACCCTAAACCACCCCGATTTTGACGGGGGCAGGGATGGGAATACAGATACCTGTCCTGTCCCCGAACCCGCCTTGTTGTTTACATAATTATAAT